>JABUQX010040925.1:0-27500 GCA_015478945.1 Trachelipus rathkii | reverse complement strand
CCAGTTGCTCACCATCAAATATGATAATTTCACACCGAGAACTGTCTTCGCTCCACAGCCATAACCTCTACGTCTTATTTACGTATATTACCACTTCAAACATCTCCTTTATTAGTGACACCCTTGCCAAATTCTCTACTACCCATCCTACTCAACACTCTCTCCAGATCGCCACACAAAACCAAATCATCCGCGTATAATAGTAGGGCACCTCCACTCTCTTCCATTCTCCATAATTCTAATACCATCCCCTGCCACCCCCACCTCTAATTCTTCTATAACCCCATCCATATATATAATTGAATAACCAGGAGGACATGAGCACACATCCCTGCCTCACTCCTATTAATATTATTAAATTCACTTTTAACTCCATTATTTTACACACGCTTCACTATCGTCATACATACGGTACTTTTGATTCATTCAGGAAGCTTACCACCAACAACCATATATCAATAACACCCATAGAGCTTTCCCTATTAATCATATCAATACGCCTGGTGCAAATCCAAAAAAACTAATTACAATTTATTCTTCTTCTCCTCATTCCCAATCATTTGCTTTCAATGTAAAGATTTGATCCACACCAATTCCTCTACCATTCTTCTTCACTCAATCAGTTCCATCAGTTCAGTCAATCGACCATCTTTTAACCAAAATACCAGTATATATCTTCCCTAAAACACTAAAAACTAATTCCCCTATAAGTCCTACAGTTACCCCTTAATCTCCCTTACCTATTTATAAAAGGGGGACTATAAACTGCTCTCCTCTCCTTCCTCCAAGTGCCTCGAAAATTATTTAATACATTATTTATATATAATTAAAATTTATTACCCTCCATAAACGCTTTGTTCACAACTTCCAAATCCAATCAATCACATCTCGCCTCCGTTCTTGATCATTTCACTGTAATTTCATCTATACTGGCAGATTACATTTTCAACTTTTTCTTCTCATACCTCCTCCTTACAATTGACCCTCATCCCAAAAATACCTATTCCCTTCAATGCAACCAATCAAACCCCAACACATCATCTATCACCTATTCCATTACTGCAAATGTATGCAGATTTTCGAAGTGTTCCCACCACACTCTAGGCACATTCATTTCATCAGTTACGAAAGCACCATCACTATCATTATCTATCCTTATTCCTTATTCCTTATATATATATATAATATATATTATATATATATATAATATATTTATAATATATTAATATATATATAAATATATTATATAATATATATATATATAAGTATATTATAAAAGGATTTTTAGATTCCCGGTGTCAATTGGCTATCAAAATCAAGCAAAATCGAACAAAATTAACGTATTACAAAAGTAACGGAGGAAAAATTAACGGATTTTCGGTGCGTTACATGAAAGAAAAGGTAACGAGTCCGTTACTCCGACTTAAAAACTAGTTCCGTTAGTAACGTAGTAACGGATCTTGCCCAACGTAATATATAGTATTATATATATTATTATAATATATATAATAATATATATATATATATATAGTATAATATATAGTATATATATATTATAAATATATATTATATATATATAATAGTATATAAGTTAATATAATATTATATATATTATATATATATTAGTGGGAAGGTGTTTGATTAGATCCCCTGAAAATTACATCTACAGTATATGCTCGCCCAAACAAACCATATCATTTAATATTACTTATTAATCTTCTTCTCTTTACCAATATAAACCTTAAATTTTGTAAATCCCCGACAGAAAATTCCATATACTTCCCACGTATAGCATAAACATGTTTATATATAAAATCCGGTTTCCGGCCGGAATTCCGGTTCGGAACCGGAACTTTTCGATTTCGCTTCACCTTTACACCATTCTACTGAAAACTTGTTCAGATTTAACAAATGAGTCTACTCGTAGAAGTATCTGGCATGTGTCATAATTCCATATTATGAGCTCTTAACTTAGTTCTGTAAGCCAAATTTTGAATAAGCGGATCAGTAAATTTATCAAGTAAAATAGGAATATAATATGTATAGCTCTACGGGTCTTCAAAGTTAAAATCAGAAAAATTGATATCGCCTTATTCCCTTCTTAGAGCAAAAAAAGTTAAATTATTCTCCGAGTTTGTCAACCCGTGATATTGCGATCGAGTTAGGACCGTTATCGTTTTTGTCATTTGAGTTTACGCTCAATAAGAAATGCTTACCCAGTTTTAGCACGAATATCGTGCATAGATGAACGTGATTTTTCATAAAAGTCACTTTTGTTAACAACAATTGGGTAATCAGCTCATATGTGATTTGGAAAATAGAAATAAAAAAATAACAAATGGTTCATATAACAAATAATTATCGACTATGTGATGGAGTTTATCTATCCATTTGGAAGGAATTAGATTTAAAGCTAATTTTATTGAATTTTTATTCATCATTCAAACGGGCCTACAACGCCGCCATCTTGTTTGTTACATTTTTCGTAAAACTGCTAAAATTCGCAAGCACGAAATCGCAACCTTACAGATTAAGGAAATTCCTTACGTTTAGGTGAGCATTTTCACGATTTTGCGCTAAGTTAACAAAACGAACGCAATACTGGACATTCCTTTACGTTCGTAACACAATGCAAAAACGAAAACGCTTTAATAACATAATAGCTGCGTTTCCAGAAGCCCGACTGCAGCCCGTTCGGGCACACAGGCGCACATGCATCGTTTTCAGAGCCCGTTTGGCACTTCTACGTCACGTAAACGTCACAGTTAGGCGCCCGTTGTTAAATCCCCGATTTCGGAATTAATAAACGGGCGGGCTGCGAAGGATACTTGTTTAACAAACAAATTTCTTTTACAAAAACATGTGTTCGGAAATGGATTTGCCAAAGTTTTTTAAATTTAGTTAACTTTTGATAATTAAGGATACTAAAAAATAATGTATCATTCATAAAATAGACTATAAGTATAGAGTTTTGTTTACACCTCGCCGTTCCAGTAATCAAATTTCCTTGTTCTCTGATTGGGTTAATGGAATTTATTTCAATTCGAAGCGCTTTCCGAGTCATTTTGCACACGGGCTGCACTCGGGCTTCTGGAAATGCAGCTGATATTTCGGAGCAAGTTTAAAAACCCGCGTATCTCTCTCTCTCTCTCTCTCTCTCTCTCTCCTCTCTCTCTCTCTTCCTCTCCTCTCTCTCTCCTCTCCTTCTCCTATTTACACGCTTCTGACTAAAAAAAAAAACTTGAAAAAACTTATATAACTTTAGAAAAAGAAATACATATTTTTGAATTTGATAAAACCTTCCCTTTGTTAACTTAAGAAACTGGTATTTAATTAATGTCTATTAATTACTATTAATTAGGATAGCAAACTTATTTAGTTGAGTTTGATCAAAATTTGATCAAATCTCATTTTTCGTTTTTTAAGAAAGACATTTGAAAAAGTGGAAAGTTCGGTAAAAACCCCGGCCGAACCAAGTAGCTCCGCCGGAACCGGAACTTTAAAAAATCGAGGTTCCGGTACATTCCTAGTACATACGAATATATCAAGTATTGTAAAGCAAATCTGTGTAATTTAAATCAATTTGACAAAATTACAGAGAGAGAGGAGGAGAGATGATGAAGAGAGGAATGAGAGATAAGAGAGAGAAGAGAGAGAGAGAGAAGAGAGAGAGAGAGAGAGAGAAATTTAACACGGTTTTCAAAAAAAAAATTGCAATCAGAAGCTTCTAACATTATTTATTCTATGACGTTTCACCCCGACTATAATATATATATTAATTATATTATAATATATTAGATATATATATATATTAATTATATATATACTAGTATATAATTATATATATTAATATATATATATATAATATATATATATATATATATATAATATATTATATTATTATATACAGGCCCGCATTTTCAACTCTCTAGCGCCCATGGGCCCAAAAAAAATTTACGCCCCATAAATATATATATATATAATATATTATATATAATATAGTATATATATATATAACATATATATATAAATATATATACTATATATATATATAATTATATATACAAACTTACATTATTCCCACTACTATGTCAAATTAATGATTTCATTACAGTTTTCGTCTGTGCTCTTTCGTTAGCAAAAGTGTCAATATATCTTCGTAATTCTAATTTTACCGATGAAATCATTTTCAATAGCAAGTACAGCAAGATGAACAACGCTGTTGGGACTGGGACGAACGTAAATAATATTTAACCCTTCTAAGTGTGGAGGATGATCTTTCAGCTGAGCAGTTTGTCGCAGGAGTACATAAAAATAATTTTAAAGCAATATTCAGATTTGGATAATATCATGAAGGCTTTTTAATTGGGACAAGGTTGACTGCCTCTTTACCTCTTTAAAAGCAAACATCTTTAAGTGAAATGCCATGCTGCTCCAAAAATCTCTACTCTGATCGATAGATTTTTTGTAATAATTAAGCTGATTATGAAAGTCGTCTGGGTCGGTTTCGGTGAGATTATAAGAATAAAAACTTCTCTGAAAATTCGCTGTATGCCAAAACTTCATTATATTTTATGACAGTTGATCTAATATAGGTTATTAAGCTTGCTAAAGAATGCATATTGATATTTGGCTTCTCTCAGATCTTAGTTTAGATACATTTTTGATGTCTTTTTTGTGTAAAGATTTTCATTTTCTTTGCCCACAATTTTCGGAGTTTCTAATGAAACTAATTTCATTTACTAAGTTTACACAGAGAGCGTATACAAAATAATATCGGTGGCCACATCCATATCTTCAGATTGCAATTTTTTATTACAGAATCTAAATCTTTCAAGTATTGGTTCCCATATTACAGACAGAAAGAGTATTTTATAGGAACTCAATTTTTTTCAAAATCCTTTGGCCTCTTACTGATGACTGTCTCTCATTTTTATCTTCAGATATAGAGTTTAAAAGCCTTAACAATAGCTTCCACCACCTTTGCTTTAGACTTTTGCAAGCTTTCTCTCGAGTGACCACCTTGCTCCCAACATAGTTGTTTGACAGTAATATCTTGAAGAAAGGATTCTAAGACCCAAAGATGCAAGAAGCCCGAGAAAAAAAATATAAATTCTGAAATTAACTTTTGATAAAACCGCCTGTTTACATGTGGCAGCGCTAGATCTCACTAAATTAAGGGAATGAGCTATGTATGAAATATGCTAGATGGTTGACCTCTTAAATTCTTGTTTGCAGGCCAATATATTCCTGACATATTAGCAGCATTATTATACGTTTGACCCCGACAACTGCTTATGTCTAATTTGCGTTTGAGAAAACTCATCACCGTTTCCGCTAGTTCCTTACCTGTATGACCAGGATTTTAATTAAATCCTAAGAAGCGTTCTTTAGCGTACCTTCTTTGTACAATATCTTGATGATAAGCTCAGCTGTATCTTATGAGTAAGTCTGGATGCCATGGGATCAACAATATTAAAAAATATCTTACTTTCCGAATTCTTTCACTATTTCACTGTTACCTTTCTAGCATAATTTGGATAAGCTCTCGTAAGTGCATATGCTGATAAAATAAGAAGTGTCTTCCTTTGCCAGAATTGTGACATTGAGATAGGATTTTTAAAAAAGGTTTCAATCTGCCAATAAGTCCAGACACATCATAAAATTCCATTTCGAACAGAGCCAACTATTTCATCGCCTCGGAATGGTAAACCCCGTGAGGAAAGTTCTTAATAACAGCAATAAAACTCTTTGCATAATTTCTCCAATATTTTTAACTTCTTTCTAATGAGAGAGCAGCCTGCTTGCAACTCTACAATAATGAATTGCTTAGTCTCTTTAGCATCAACATACAATCACGATGGCGAACGAAATTTTCATGTTCAGTCAATCTTGTATTGCCATGCTTACAATCCTTAAATCCTTCTGTTTACAAAACTGCAGATACAACACCGGCTTTTCCAAAAAGTTTACCACGACACAAAAGACGCATCCAGGACTGTTAGAGACACAAATAGTCACGTTTCAACCAACATCTCCATCAAAAGTTTTCGTTCAAACAAGGATTTGCTTAAAGAATTTACTTAACTGGATAAATTCTCTTAGAATTAAAAAATCTATGTCTATTTTGATTAATCCCATTTTTTGCAAAGTAGTTTTCGCGTGGCTTCACTACCTTCCAATAAAATGGATCATTGCTTGGTATAAAGATTTCTTTGTCTTGTGCTTCGTTTCTACCTGGTCACTATTTCTAACAAGTACCGAAGAAGTCGATGCATATGTTTCACGATTACCCGTGTTATCGTTATCTTCAATGACTTTTGAAAAATTACTTCAAGATTCAACCGCCCTCACGACTGTCCAGAATTTGCACACCCTGGGCCCGGGCCATGGGCGGCCTGCTTACTATAAAGGCCATGATAGTATAATATATATATATATATTATATATATCAAATAAATATATAACTAAATATATTATATATATATATAATATTGACGATATATATATATATATATAATACTATAATACTATATAATATATAGATATATATATATATATACACTATACTATATATATTATTATATATATATATATATGATATATATATATATATAATGATTATATATATATATGACATGTTCGAGTCTATTCTTTCCTCTGACATCATAATTATTGGTGAATTCAATGTTCACCGCTTACAATCGGCTTTCATTATTCCTATGACTCTTCACATACAGCTGGTGTACTTGTCTACCAATTCTCTCTCCATATCCTTTTTTTTATTATTATTATTATTATTATTTCTTCCGCAGGAACATTCCCAGGGTCACTTTCTAAGATAAAACGTTTATCATATTTCGGTGCTGCTAACTGGCTAAGCTTGAGGTTGTATAGGACTCTTTGACCTCCCTTGAGGGAGGAGTCCCTAGGAGTGGGCAAAGCAAATATAAAGGTGTTCTTCGGTGACAGTGGAAGGGTACTCAGTTCCTTTCCCTTGTCACTCAGATTTATTACTCTTGATAAAACTTTGATTAGCGCCTTTGTTTTCTCATGTTAGTCGCATCATGAATTGGTGATTTCCCTTCAAAGGCTGTCGAGTATAACTCGTGTCATTTTTATGTTCTCATTCCATACATTTGCTTACATATATTTTATGCTATGCTAACATTCAAACGTTCTTTTTCTCTTGGAAAATAGAGAATAATCTTTATGCAGTCTCTTTTTCTTCACACTCTTTACTGGCAATTTGCTAAAAAAACTAGTTTAAGCTTTGCTTGTCCCTCTTTTTCCCACTGCTTTGTTAGCTTCAACTAAAACTGAACTCTTCTCTCATAGCAAATACTTTGCCTTAATTTCTTAATATTAAAGAAGGTAAACCATTACTAACTACAACTATCATGACATCCATATGCACAAAAGAAGACAGCACAACACAACAAATGTTGACTAATTAAAGTAAACAGCTTTGAACCCGAATTTTTTATTTTTTTATTAGGTTTGTTTCATCTCTAATAATTATACAAAACACGTAAATGGTTTCCTTTGGCAAGTTTAATAAGCAAACAATCAGACTATAGAAAAACAAAAGTGATCACACATTACATTTATAAATTTTAAAGTTTGGAGATTTATATGAGCAGGCAGTCGAAAAGATTCAAGATATTTTAAATGGCGACAAGTTTGTCTGAAAAGTCAGAATGCACGTGACAATCGCTTGTTAGATAGAGTCGTAATAAACTTTGAATAGATGTTTTATATTGTTTGTTCATTTTTTTTGGAGTTATCATTCATGAAGATATTTGATTAAAAACATAAAGGAATTAACATATATATATATGTATTTTAATTTCTTTTGTATGAAATCTCTAAATCTTCAATTTAACCACAGCCAAGTTTTTTCTTTGTTTATTTGGTGGAGACGTGGTAGTGATAAGTGAACTTTTTTATTTATATTATTTATATATAATTATACTTATATATATAATTATTATATTTATTAATATAGTATATATATTTTTTTTTTTTTTTATAAGTATCCTTTTTTCTAATATGATTTTTAATTTTTTTTTTTATCATATAAATACCTAATTATAAAAATAAAAAATATATATATATCAAGCTCTACTACGTAATGGATAGTAATATATATACTAAACTATATATGATTATATTATATAGGGTCGTATGTGGTTTTTTTTTCATAAGTTCATCCTCTTGCTAAATATTATAAATTTCTCTTTAGCCATATACCCCAATATGTCAAAACAAAAGAAAGATTGCAGAACAGTGAACAAATGCAGAACAGTGAATGGAGAACAGTGAACAAATCGTGGAGAGATTTTTTATTTTTGAATCGAATCGAATGGTAAGAATACTTCTTTAGTTTGCAGCAAACAAATTGTGGTTGCGAAAGAGCATAATGCTCAAAGACATTATTAAACTAATCGCCAAAAAAAAAAAAAATACCAACGTTATGATGGAAAGCTTCATGAAGAATTAATTTCCAAATAAATTACTGACTTGGAGAATAGGCAATCAGTTTTTTAAAAAATAATAAGAATAGTGATGCTTTTTAAGAGCTGGCTATGTAATAGCGAATGAAATAGCCACTTCGTAAAAGCCCCTTTCCGAAGGTGCATTTATTAAAAATTGAATATTGAAGGCTTCGGAAATGATATGTCCTGAAAAGCATGTCATTTTCAGATATACTCTTGTCATGGAATACTATTGCACAGCGTACTCAAAATATTTCTGAAAATTTATAATCAACAACATAAAGATAAAGCAATCTTTTCTAACATTTTCAATTGGTGTTGATGAAAGTACGAACATCGCTGATGTAGCACAACTTTGCATATTCATTTATAGAGCTAGCTCCTATGAAAAACCAGGCAACAGGTAATGTTATTTTTCATTTTTTGGTTACTTCTTCAGATAGTTAAATATAGAATGAGTGGGCGTGATTTAGGTGTAATATGCAGATTAAAAGTAAAAATTGTAGCCCGTGAATAAAGTCGCCATCTCTATGGAGTGCTTTGCATTTTAAATCGCGAAGTGCTTTGTTGCGAAGCCATTAAATTGAATCGTGTTCTGGATATTGTAATAAAAAGTATTAATTTTGTTAATTCTATTTTTAGTCATGCCATAAATTGCCAATAATTTGATGACTTCTTGAATGACTTTGATATTCCATATGGATTGCATTATCATAGCAATGTCCGTTGGTTAAGTAGGGCTACTGTATTGGAAAGATTCTTTTCACTGCTCGATGAAGTGAAAATTTTCATGGAAATAAAATGAAAAAAAAAAAAACCCTAAACTAAATAACAATGAGTGGAATCAGGATTTGGTTTTTATGGTTGACATGACTGGTCATTTGAATGGGCTGAGCAAAAAAATTGCAAGAAAAAGCCAAATTAATAACAGAGTTTACAGAATCAATCAAAGCACTTGCAATGGAACTTGATCTTTGAACAAGCCAAATGCTAAAGGAAAAGCTTTTCCATTTTCCCACTTTGAAAGATCTTTCCAATCATGAAGAAATCCCTTTTGAAAAATACAGCAAGATGGTTTCTGACTTAAAAAGTTACTTCAATAAAAGGTTTACCGATTTTGATGACATGAAACAAAAAATTCATTGTTTTTCTAAATCTTTTTTCTACTAACTTGGACATCATCCCTGAAGAACTTCAACTCCAAGTTATAGAAATGAAGTGTGATATAGCTGTCAAGAATAAGTTTTTAGAAGTAGATATCAAAACATTTTATAAATATTTGGGACCTAAATATCTAAAGTTGAAGATTTTCGTCTCTAAGATAATGTCGATGTTTGGTAGCTCGTATGTCTGTGAACAATTTTTTCTCAAATGAACATTAACAAGTCAAAATATCGTTCAAGACTGACAGACACTCATCTAAATGCTATCACTAGCCTATCTCCAGAGTTTAATATTTTGGTGGAAAAGAAAGGAAATCAAGTAATTGTGAGAGCTAAGGTAAGAATAAAGTAATTTTTCTGTCACTGTAAAATTAGAAATTCCTATCTGAAAAAGTATTTCGTTTTTATCAAATTAGTGGAATTTATACTACCTATATACACTATTAAGAATGCTAATCCGGCCAGCGAAGTATACCCAATGCTGCAATCCGGACTCGAAAGCACAACGAGTTTGACACCCCTGTTCTACTCTTTAAAAGGTTACACCACTATCTCTTTCCTATCCTATCCTATCCTGCTGAGAAGAGCAGCGTCCTTTATAATCATAGGACACTACCTTCCTGAGCTCAAAAGTCTAATACCTTCTCCTTTGAGGAGTGCTCGAGAGATTAAAATACCCAAACTTTTTCATCCCTTCTGCCTAATTCTCTGACCTCACACTTAGCCTCAATGCTCATTCTTCCATCAACTTCTTTGGTAAAATATAAACACTCTTTCTCATTCTATTTATCCTGCTCCTTTGACTCACGCACCCTCCAAGCCTATGCCACGAGAAAATGTCAACCTTTAATTTTGAGGACCGAATCTATTTTTCTTACCTCTGAAAGGTTTCATATTGTACTCTGGTTTTTTACCACTAGAGATGACATTGGAAATATATATATATATATATATATATATATATGATATATATTGATAATATTATATATTATATATTAAAAAAATTAAGACATGTACAGCAATATTTTATATAAAACTTCTAATATATGCATTAATTTTCATTATACTATTATATATATATGTATTATGAACCTCCTATAATATATATATATGTATACATAATATATATACATAATTATATACATAACATACTAAACACCCTATATATATTATATATTATATCCTTTTATAACTTAGCGGTATATATTAACATTATATTACATAATATATATACATACTATATCTAAAAATATATATTATTCATTATTATTACTATCATAACTCAAATTACTTATATATATATTACTTATATATATAATATATAAGTATTATATATATACGTCCATATATTATACATATATATATATATATTTTTTCAGGTTATCTTCGTCCAATACTATCTTTGGTTTGGGCAACTTTCATTTTCCCTTTGGGCTCCAAAAACTCGTCAGTTCAAATGAGATTTTGTGAGAAATATGAAGAAAGGGGAGGGTAGTGAAAGTCAGAATAATACAAATTTTATTATTAATGCCTACCTAACAAGGTTAACAACAATATCACTCTAATAATAATAATACATAATGACTAAAGTAACTGATAAACTTCAATGACATAACTAATAAATATAATCAATAATCAATAATAAATAATAATAATAATATAATATAATAATAGATAATATAATAACAATAACACTAATATATAATAATAAATCAATATAATTAAATAATAATAATAATAATAATAATAATAATTAATAATAATAATTCCAGTGAATAATAATAGAGTAGTAATAATAAAATTAATACAATGTATTCTTATTTATAATAATATATATACTATATATCACATATATACAATTAAATAAATTACACATATAATCCAATAATAATTATATCTAATATATATATATAGATAGTATATATATATATATATAGTATATATATATAACTATATATATTATATATAACTATAAATATATCTAAAAAACACATATATAATATTTAACGCAATTTTGCAGTGACTACTAACGGCCTATAAAGAGGGACAGCTTTATTTTTCCTCACATTCTGAATAGTCTCAACTTGTTTCTCAAACTCTGTAGTCTTTTAAAAATTCAAAAATATATTTCCTTTCTTTAGGTTGACCATGGGAGTCAAGTTTCAAGGTCAAACCGAACAGGATATTTTTCCCCCTAATTTTATTTTACTTTAGATGGTTTCTAATTTTCTTTATTATTCTAGAAATCTAAGATTTTCATGGAACAAGGATGGCAAAGATTAAATTAATAATTAATATAATTGGGTGTCCGCAGTGCGTTTTCTCTTTATTATGAGGTACGAGACACTCTGTATTTTAGCGAAAGTATGATGTATAATAAGAAAATGTAATTTACGGAGATTCATTCCTGGAATATATTCTTATTACATTGTCCTCTATCATACAGCAGCCTGTGGTAGTGTTTGATACCACGGCAGAAAACCTTCTACACTAAAAATAACCAGATTCCCACTAAGTATCATCACAGAAATACCCAACTCATTTAATACTAATATATATATTAAATAACTCAATACCTATATATTATTATATAATAATGATCTAGTTATATATATATATATATATATATATTATATATATATATAATATATATAATATAGTTATATTATATATATAATATTTAATATGTATTATATATATATACATATATATATATATATAATATTATATATATATATATATATATATATATATATATATATATAATATATTATATATATATATTATATATATATATAATATATATATATATATAGAGAGAGAGAGAGAGGAGAAAGAGAGAGAGAAGAGAGAGAGAGAGAGAGAGAGAGAAGAGAGAAGACTACATTTCATCTACCAGAAAATAAAAATAGAATAAGCGCACTCCATATATCAAATGTTGATATGTTCCAATACTGGACATTCGAAAGTATATAAGCAAGCAGATGTATGTAAAAAGAAAAAGAAAATTATTTCTAGAACTTGCCAGTAGAGGGGCTTGATGGAGTGAATTTCTGCTGAAGTTAAAAAATTGGACAGAGAATTGATGAGAACATGAGAAAGGTTGAGTCAAACTACACCTTCTTCAAATTTAAGAAAGAGCCAAGAGAGTAATGAGACAACAGTGAGCTAATATTGAATAGCGGTGGTAATCATTAATCTTATGGAAAGAAAAACTCTAGACATCACTTATTTTCAGAAAAAGCTGCGTTTGTGTAAACACCCTTTATCACGCATGGTTTATATAAAGATAGGCAACATCTCTGTATAGAAAAAGCATATAAGATAGCCTGAAAAGATTCTGAAAACAACTCAAAAGCCATAAACATTACAAAAAAAATTTATATATAGCTATATAATATATTATATATATTATATGATATATATTATACAATATACTCATCATATATATATCCTATATAATATATATAATATATAATATATATATAATATATATATATATATATATATATATATATATATAATATATATATATGTAATATATATATATATATATATATATATATATATATATATATTAATATATATACTATGTCCTATATAATAGGTATATAATATATAATATCCCTATATATATACCTATATTTTATTTGATATTTAATATATTATATACCACTACACATACACTCTTATACTAGCTACATAATAGAAATAATATAAATAATACATATTATAGTATATTACCATATATATATATATATATATATAGGTATTGACCAATTCATATATATATATATATTATTACAGATATATATATATATATATATATAACTGAGTATATACTATATTAATTCTCATACAGGACTACCATCGAGTCTTCTATCTAAGTCCCTCAATCTATTCAGTGTTCCTTGCTTTTGACTGAGGTGATTAAAATATTTTCATTGCTTGACTTCTGTGCTGAGATCTCGATGAATGGACAGTAAAGCAAGCCCTGTAATGCGATCCTCTCCGACACTATTCCGTAAATAGTTTTCAGAAGTCATAATGTTGAAAGGTTCTTTCTACTCTTGCTGTGTATACCAGGCAATACTGCTAAAAGATATTCAGGAAGAGTAATGCAAATGGTTAGGAAACCTCCCCTCTTAGAGTAACTTAGCAAAGCACGATCGCAGTTTTTGAGATTTCATTTTTCTAACAGCCATTTAAGCTGCCAGACACAACACCACTCTCCTTACCTTTTAGTGTATCCTCGTGAGGGTCTGGAAGGTCGTCTTATAAAGAGGATGCTTTTTTCAAATATGGCTATAAAGGTACATTGCACTTTTCTGGTAAACTATACTGAAGGTGAAATGATTGTGGTTTCATGCGAGAGAAAGTCGATCAGTCAACAAGAAATGCAGATGCATTTCGATAAACGGAATAAAAATGAGATGGCGGTAATATGGTTCGGGATCTGAATGTAGCACATTACAACGATGTTTCTGAACTTTCGTAGTTCTTGGATTGTTATTTCCAATACCTAAGCTGTCGCATAAATTTTTAGCTTGTGTGAATATGGCTTTAAACTCTGTGTCTGCCTTTTTCCTATCTTTTTCGAGAAGTTGAATATGTCTATCAACTAGGTTTATTAACCCTGACAACTCACACATGGACCACTCAATTATGGAAAGTGTAGGTTATTCCATAGAAATTTACTTAAAACCGTATAATGTTATGTATTAAAAGTTTCACATTACAGATTTGAATTAACAACTAAGTAGCTTCGTGTGGTAATTCACCAGGCCATTTCTTTTATTTCTTCCAATGACGCAAGTATTGGCTCAACAGTCTCTTTAAAAAGGAACCGCTTCAGCCGTTCACAACTAATCTTCCGCTCTTCATATCTGTTGTTATTCTACTGTATTTGCCTTACTATAGAAAACTCAACCTTTTATTATCTTATACCAATTAACACACGACACGATACCTCTGTGATTGCGCTGAATCCAGCGACTAACGAGAGCGATTGAAACAAGTGCATATTTCACAGTAGATGAACTCCTAAGACGTTTCGAATTGCTGAATTTTAGAAGATAAGAGTCTGAGAGACATAGATTTTAAACAATGTAGTGCATAGAAGCTTTAGATACACTTACACGCATACGGATTTGCACTCCTCGGAATTACGCCTCTGCACTGGAAGAGGCTTCATCAATATCCTTGGCCTCTTCAAATTTTTCGAGTTTTAAACCAATTTAGCCGAGTCTTCTCTCCAAAATTACATTGCCAATGCTTTCTCTCCTAAGATATAAACCGGAACAAATGATAAAAAATCCTCTCTTAACGTAAAAGGAGTATCACCTCCATCACCAACCAATACGCGTACCTTACAAACAAAGTGAAAACTGTTCTGTTTGGGAAATATGCTCCTGTTTCAGTCTCAGACTATCGCGCTGCAATAAAAAGGTATATATTTTTTAATATGTAACCATTCGTTATTTGCACGAGATTTGACCACATTGTATTGTCTTGACGAAACATGACTATAATGACTGTATGATTTTTACTGCCCATTCTTAGTATCAATCGTTATTTGCCGAGATTTGACCACATTTTGGACTCGATATTAGAAGTAAGTTTGGTTCTTCAAGAAACCTGGGTCACCCTTCCATTTGCTCGAGATATAGATGCCTCCCAAATTCTCTGTGCGCTCATTCTGAGAGTCTGAGAGTTGATAATTTAATACGTCCCAGAGTCACTTTTGAAACCTTATGCAAGACCTGCTGGCCACATAAAAACGTATATATCTGATTTTATTCGGAGATAATCCAAATATTCTGTTTCCGAGACATTAAAATAAACTTTTGAGTGTCCAGTTGAACTGAGATGTGTTAGTGCACAGTCACCATTTTTTAATCTGGAATATATTCAGGAGAACCATTTTTAATACGCTTTTTTCTTATATATATTATGAAGGAAGTTGACCTATATATTATATATCGCAAGATATAATAGTACTAATAAGTAATATATATATGCGTTTATTTTTATTAAGATTATATATAAGTAATTCTTTTTATATTGGAGTATTCTATTATCAGTATTATATATATATGACCCTTATTATATCACTTACATTAAATATGTTAATATATGATGTGAAAGATTTGTAAATATATAGTTTGCTCTGCTGAAAAAATACACTGGTCGATAATTCGGGGGGGGGCGTCGCAGCCCCTCACCCTCCCGCTCGGTTTACGCCCTGATCTCTGTATATGATAAAAGTGCATATAAGATAGCCTGAAAAGATTCTGAAAACAACTCAAAAAGACTGATTAAAATCTCAATATATTTTAAATCAAATAGAAAAAAAAATCAAAAATTATTAATATTGGACTAGGAATGAATAGTGGATAAGAGATGATGATGTGAAAGATATTTCATTAATAATGAAAAGTAAAAGGCTAGTAGAAAGATGACCCAATTGAGGCACAGAGCCCTTAAAACAAAGCAAATAATGTTTCTTAGAGGCATCTAGAAATCTCTCGCCACGTGCATCAGATGTTACCTCTAGCATGAGAGTCCTAGTCATTAGCCATTGAGCTATCGAGATTTAAGCTCAAAACAGGGTAAATTTCAAGTCTGCTAGGATGTATGTAGAGGGGGGTCACCCCCGAGAGAGCGTACTGCTCATAAATATCGCTTACGCCTCTTGTTGCGGCTTCCGAGAGGGTGGAGATTAGGTTAATAAACTAGGTCGGACCCCAAACTTCGCCCTCTCGCGAGTGCGAAAAGTCACAGTGAGCATCATGAGCTGTCTCTGCTCAGCGGCGTATAGCCCATACATCTTCATAAACATATCTAATATTAATTAGTCTACGTCGAAGATTCGATTCCTGAAGGAGAATCGAATCTGAGATCCGAAGGAACCATTTGTCAAACGGTTTTTTTTTACACACTCCGATACTACTGCCTATCAAAAGCGGTTCCTTCTCGCGCAATCAGTTCAGACTCTCAACACTAATTCCGAGAGAGATTGTCAATCAGTCTCCGTAGGAGAGCTTATCGTAATGCGTGTGCTAGAATATTTAGGAGTAAGGGTTATGATGAATCGACGATAACCATATCTTATGTCGGTGATACGAAATTCACGACCATGGTCTCTCACGAGAGGGTGACCACCACAACATATAAAGAACTAATAAAAAATTGTTTCTCGGTTTATTTATTCAGAAATTTGGTGAGCAGCGTATTCAGAGTTGAATTTGTAGACAGAGTTGGTATAGGAATCGATGATTGCTCCGCACCGGTGCTTGGAGCGCGCTGATGAGTGACCTGCTGATTTAAATAAACAATTCGTATAACAAACAATATTGGATTATCTTTATATTAATGTTATTGGGTCTGTAGAATTTCGAAAATAATGGTTTCCAAAACCGTCAAGAAAAAAAATAAAAATAGAAATGTAAAATGTTGAGATTAAATAAATAATAAAATTTCTTATTCTTTAGGTGTTTACTAACTTACAAATTTACACGCGCGTTTTTACATTACCTCATGTCTATAAGCTAGTAAATACAGTAAATCACTATGGTGGCACTGTATAATAAACTACAAACTTCCATATGATTTTTTTTTTTTAACTGCTTGTATAGAACAAATTTAAAACTCCATAATAATTTGTAAAAATTTTAACATATGTTAAGGAATCGATAACAAGATCGAAAAACCTTAATAACCTTAAAAACACATCCTTGAATCAAAAAACAATAAACAAATCAAGAAATAAAAATACAAATAGAGGGTGGAATGGCACCCATAACACAACACAAGGGGAAATTACAAGAAAAGGCAAGAGAAAAAGTAATATTTAATTTATGATATTTTCTACTGAGTAATTAAATATAAAAAGATAAACAAAAAAATAACAACTTAAAGACTAAAAATAATAACAAAAAAAAAACTCATATATGGTGATTAAATGTGAACTGCTAAACTAGACACAAAAATCCTATAGTACAAAATAACTCAGAATTAAAAGACAAAAACAATATAAAACAGGTACGAGAGTATATTACAATTTAACACATATGCTTTAAAAAATACAAACAAAAAAACTTCATTATAACGAAATTTTACAAACTGAAACATTATCTACAAAAAACCATCATAGACTTTTAACATAAATAATTAAGATCTGACAAATTTAACTCGATGCATGTTTTAAAAAAAACAAAAACCTTTTTTATATTGCTTCATATGATTTTATAAAAACACTTAAAAAATTCGAGGGTACTACATAAATATCTATAATATAACATTAAGAGCTAATCAGATTACAAATATTTAAAATTCTATTACGAAGTTGATCATTATTTTTTTTAATTATTGTTTTACAAATAACTTTAATTTTTTATTTTTATATTTATTTTTATTTAGCTACGAAATTTCATTTTTAATTGATTAATAAAATTGGATAATCTTTTTTATGGAAATAGAGTGATATTTGAATTAAATTCAATAACTACTGGCAGGAGGTAAGATAATAAAAATCAGAGCACCAATCAAGTAATAGTTTATTATAATATTTAGAACACACACAACAGACAAAACAAAAAAAAAACAATAACCAAAAAAGAACAAAATATTTCCAGTATATCTTAAGACCATGACACAAAAAACCAGCACAAATACAACAACACAACAAAAACAACAAAACACAAAAAAAAAACAAAAAAAAAAAAATAAAACACAAAAAAAAAACACACAAAATCACAACAAAAAAAAAAACAAACAATAATATCAAAACAAAGTAACAAAAAAAAATTAACAACAAATAAACACCACAAAAAAAGAACAAAAACAAGCACAAATACACAATATAATACACAACATACAATACACAAAAAAAAAAAAAACACAACATACACAAAAAAAAAACACAAAAAGAAAATCAACAAAACAAAAAAAGACAGAGCAACATCAGAAAAACAACACACAAAAAAACAATATCACAACAAACGAAAACAAAACACAACACAAAACAAATATAAAGACATACAATTAAACAAACACAACACGACCAAAAAAACTACCATAATCGAGATCAAGACAAGACAGCAAAATAAAAGATAAAAAAAATCACAAAATCACAGAAAAAAAAATGAAACAAACATCAAAAAAAAACAAATCACAACAAAACAAAAAAACACACAAAACACACAAAAGCACACATTTATTACACTCCCAAATAAACAAAAAAAAAAGACACTCAAAAAAAATATCCAAAACAAACAAAAAAAAAAAAACACAAAAACAAAAATAATAAAAAACACACAAAAATAACACACAATCACAAATTATATGTTATAAAAAAAAAAAAAACACCGAACAAAAAAAAAAAAAAATCAAATAAAAAACATATCAAAGAAACAAAAAAAAAAGAACAAACAAAAAACAAAATATAAAAATCATGAAAACAGAATGGCAAAAAAATAAAACACAAATAAATAAAAACACAAAAACACACCATTTAAAATATGAAAGTAGTTGAAAACAACAATTGAATAGAAACATATGACACATAGACACAAATAAACAAAACAAACTGCAAGACAAAAGAAAAGAAAAACCAATAAACAGACAACAAAAAACTAAAAAAAACAAATTAATAACAGAAAAAAAAAAAAAATCAACAAATAAACAACATATTTAACAAAAATACATAAACTCAAACATCAAAAACAGACAAAAAACACACAAAAAAAAACCTATACCACCCACCAACACACACACACACACAAGCACTTTGGGCCCACATCAGACCCACCCACCCTGTATTAACAAACAAATAATCAATATTTAAGTATTCTTTTGGTATAAACAATAACATAATAATTGCTCTATTAAAAACATTTTATAATGTTTTGATAATTGAAATAACGTACATTTTAAAAAAGGAAAAAATTCAAATTATAACCTAAAATTTATTCTCAACAAGCTACATGAAACCAATAATGCAAATCTAATCAAAACATTAATACTTTCACAACAAAAAATTTAAAGATTTAAACCTGTTATATTAAAACTTTTTTATTTTGTAAATTCAGAACTGAAAAACACAAGAACCAACAGGAGTTGGTCCTGTTAATATAATTCAAATTTTACTTTTAATTTTAACATTTGATAAAACGAAAATTATTTTAATTAAAAATATAACTTTTATAGCGCTTAAAACAGTAAAACAGTATCAAACAAAGCGGGTTGTTTAGCCACTTTAAAATTTAGTTAATTCATATTTTATTAAAAAAATTTTTTTATTCTTATTTTTTCAATTCTTATTATCATTGTCTCTTATTGTTTTTTTCTTAATTAGTCATATTAATAATATATTCATATTTATAAAAAAAAAACATTTACTAGTTTAGTGATAAATATTTATTATATAATTAAGTTTGAAACATTGAATGATGTGGAAAAGAAATATAAGATACTTTATTAAAAAAAATATATTAATACATATATTAGTACAAAATCAACTAATATATATATAAATAATATATAACTAAAATAGAAAATATTATAAGATAGTATAATAAATATTATACATTTTATTGCATTAATAGATAAATTGTATACAAAAGCAAATTTAAAATATGAGGGATAATTAGCAAAGAAAGCGAAATATAGATTTTTAATTGCACAAGTGAACAATGTTATTTCATCATATCACAATGACGTGTCCTGAGGAAAAGATTTTTCAATAATTTATATTGCGTCTTAATAATCATAATACACAGTCCCTATCCTCATAAATGAGATCTTCTGTTTAAGGCTGGATAGGAAATTCCAATATAAAACTCAGATTTGTTAAAATACTGAGGAACTTTAAAACATATCAGAGAAATGTATCCAAGGAGGATAAGAAGACGGGAGGATTTAAAAATTAAAGGTAGATCTATCAACTCCTCCATGATTACGAAATGACTAATGATTAATGTTTCGTTATTTTCTAAATCTATTATAAAATTGAAAATTAACAATCCCTAGAACGTTTACAACATAAACCCATAATTCACAACCCAGGTTACTAGTATTTATTAATTTACCCTTTAACCATGTTTGTAATCATAATATATTTCTAATTTTTACAATTTACGTCCAGGAATCGAGATCGTAATTTTATCCCCACACAAGTATTTATTTATTCTTGCAGCCATACAGAGCAGTTTTAATAAATCCTTTGAATATAAATATAATTTTTCAATCAAAACACCTTTCCCAATTAGGAAATTCCCTTTAACACATATTCCTACCTTGGAAACTTCTCTAGAACCATCCCGCCTTCCATATCCATTTATCTAAAGCCTGTCATCAGCCCTCTAGACACTACCCTTAAACATAATAACGTTTTACACTTTTAATATCACTAGATTTATTAATCTTTAATTTTTTTAACAACCACCTTGGGTTTTATTGCCTTGAGAAATACCGATATGGTGTCCTTCAGCATATTTTACTAAAAGAGTTGATCCTTTTTATTCCCTATGAAAAGATAATTGTAAGAATAACTAGGTCCATCCGCAGTATGTCAATTATACTTTTTTAAAAGATGTTTCAATCAAACTTAGTAAAAAAGTTAAACTATCTTTGCAATTACTTTTCTTTAAACGTTAAACGACTGAACTCTTTATTTCTTCACAATAGCAACGCCATTTATCTAAGGACAAAATAATGTTAAAATTATCCTATACATCGAATATTACAGGTCAATAATTTCTGAAAAACTCCTCTTTAAACCTAGAAATTCGCCGATTAGCCCCTAATAACGTGCAGAAAATCAAAGTTTTTTGATTATCTAAAATCATATCATCCCTTAAATAATATATCTCATCACTGCAGCCCCCCCAGCCCACTGAATATCTGAAATTTTTATATCTTTAAAAGCACCTTTTTAACCAGTAAATATCTAGAAGTAAAATAAAATTAAATAAATTAAAAGATATAAAATTAATTTGAAACCCATCATTATCTAAGAAGCTGTATTTAATATATAATTACAGTAAATCTAACTGCCAAACATTATCGAGAAGGGTGGCTATGGTTCTCCGGGTAGGAAATTTTTCGGGTAAAGGAGAATTTATAATCGAACAGGAAACAAATAAATGTGATAAAGTAAAAGCTTCATTTCACAACCTACTAGATATTCTTTCAATGTTTTTCTTATCCTACAAAGTTTGAGACCTCTGCCAGCGAACCTAGTAAAACCCTAACCAAAACTATTTGAGATATCTCTCAAGTTTGAAAAGTGTAATACTTATCCAAACCTTCGCCACTTAGCCCTCCATGTTGAAATACTGGACAATAAGTTAAAGCATGATATTTATTGAGCTTAATATAAAAATAACAATAATAAAAATTATAACATTTAATAATAATTACTATTACTATTTATATATATATATAATTATTATTATATAATACTAATAATTAATAACAATAGAATATAAAACTAATAACCATATTTCATAATATATAACTATATACACATTAATATGCTTTAACTTATGTCCAAAGTTATTCAAACATGGAGAGCGAAGGCGAAGGTTGATAAGTATTTAACTTAACTAAATAAAAGAGAACCAATATAAGTTATTGGGAGGGTTTATATAGTGCTTCACTGCATCAAGTATTTTTCCAAACATTTGAGAAGAAAAGTTGAAAAAGAAAATTTAGAGTGAAGAAGCTTATTAGTATACATGTATCAAGTTATGGTGTAAAGTTATTGCTAACAAACATGAGCACATCCAAACCCCATAAAAATACATAAATCGTAAATATTAAAAATGAGTCTGAATACAAAGATTCTTATGCCTCATTTTGGTATGGCCAAATTTATATAACCTTTTTACTATTGACGTATAATCTAGATACTTAATGGTTAAAAAGCTTTTAAAAGTACTAAAAAAATCAGTTACAGCTTAAGCTGCAGTGAAAGAAATTATAAGGGATGATGATAGAATTATCCAAAAAAAAAAAAAACCGGGGGGACATTTGTGATAGACGGATTAGGGGGCAAAGCCGAATGTCTTACTAGGTAAGAAGAGTTATTCAGGAAATTAATACTTGAAATACAATATAGGAAAATATTTAACAATAATTTTTCCGCGATAATAAAAGTATATTATAGAAAAAG
Organism: Trachelipus rathkii; assembly: GCA_015478945.1. Classification (NCBI taxonomy): domain Eukaryota; kingdom Metazoa; phylum Arthropoda; class Malacostraca; order Isopoda; family Trachelipodidae; genus Trachelipus; species Trachelipus rathkii. The sequence goes on along the minus strand of JABUQX010040925.1, from coordinate 4,662 downwards.
AGTATTTCAGCGTTACGAATTAACCAGAACGAATGCATAGACCTTATCCTATTTACTAAAGAATGAAAACACTGCCATTTTTCAACTTGCAATTAGCATTCACAAAACGGCTTCAATTGCTAAATCTTTAATCATAGAAACTAATAACAGAAAACTCCTTTTAGAAATGCTGAAGAACAACCAACGGATGATTCAGCAACAAGACCCAGAGTTGTCAAAAAAAATAAAGAATATCAAGGAATAAAGGTAAACGATTATGTAAGAGTGTCTATGAGCCTGATGACAGAAGTTTAAAAGGAAAAAGGATATGAAAAGCGGGAGATGAGTTCTAGAGAAAGTTTTCAAGGTAAGAATAAGTTGTAAAGGAAATATTTAACCTTTTGAATCTGAAAAATTATTAATTATATCAAAGATAATTAAGATTGGGAAGATCCATAAAGGAAGGATTTTATAAACCCGCAAGAAACATTTACAGAAAAAATTAACGATTCGATCCCATGAGAGTTAATCAAAATTATACAAATAAGAAAAAAACAATTTAGATTCGAAAAGGTAAAGGGTAAAAAATAACAAGTACCTGGTGAATATGGGGTAAGGGTTTCCTAAAAAAGGTTTTACTTCATAATATAAACAGCTAGTGGAAAATAACGAAGACAAATAAAATCATATTAGTAAAACATTCGTAATAAATCGGAAGAAGTGTAAGAATCGACTTTTTAATTTAAACTCATTCATCCTTACCATAACCCGTCATGATATAATCTGGAATAATAAGAGAATTAACTCATTTTAACAAATCGAGTTTACAATAGAACTCCTAAATCCCAGCCCTATTAACAGAGATTTTTCTCTTATTGAGGAAAGGTATACTGTAATGCTATAAGATATTAGAAGCAAATATTGAAAATCTCCCTCAGACAGACACGTCATTGGATAATGGTATACAGAACTGCAGAGATTTAAATATTTAAATCTACTCATTTAAAGAGATAGAAAAGACAAACATCCGATTTAAAACGTGTAACATTATATTTATATTATACATTATAAGTAATATAAATAAAAATATTAACATATAATAATAAGTAAAGAAAGTGCATGATAATAAATATTAAATTATATACATAAATAAGCTAAAATATATATATAATATATAAAATAATATTCAAATAATATATCAAAGATCAGCATTTATAAATCACACACACACAATGCAAAAAAAAAATTGATATAAAAAGTAAAAAACATAAATTAAATTCAAAAAAATAATAATAATAATTTAAATTAAAACTAAAAATAATAATAATAAAAAATAACTAAATCCCTAAGCAACAACCGCCTTAATTGAAAATATTTTACTGTAAAATTTATTACTTGTCTTAAGGTCTGTAAAAGTATCAAAATGCTATTTTTAAGTATAAATGAGGGAAAAGAACTAATGGAATAAAATGGAAAGGAGAATAGAAAGGTAAACAGACACATGTAGTATTTTTTTTCTTTCTGATGCGAAATGGTTCTAATTATTAAAACTATTAAAAAATTTAATTAATAATAAATTCTTTGTTCAAAAGATTATGATAATTTTGGAAATTATTTAGAAATTTGAAAGAAAAAACCTTCTTGAAAATAAATGTATTTAAAGTTATAGTTGAAATTGGTAATATAAATGTACGTTATTTTTTAAATATTTTTAATGCTAAATAATTAATTTAATAAACGTTGTTATGTTACATAAAAAACAAAAAGAAACTTATTTGAATATGTTTTAAAAAACAGGAGGTGGGAATTCTTATGGGCCAGTCGATGTGATGATGTAGTGGTGTGTTGGTGATGTAGGTGTTGTGTGTGTTGTGTGGGTGTGTGTTGTTTGAGTGGGTTGTGTGTGTGTTAAAGGGTAATGGACGGTAGTAGTTGGGTGCAGGGTGGCGCGGGCTGTACATAAGTCCAATGCCAGTGACGGTGTGGTTTTAAAAATAGCCGAACGCGAAATTGTAGGTTGCAGGTGGTAATGGTGTTGTGGTGATCAAGTAGGTCGGTAAAGTTAGATATGTGCTATGGAATATAATAGTGGTGGGGTGTGGGTGGCTGATGGATAGGGAAAGATTATGGATAAATGCGTAAGTTTGATGAGACGTAATTGTGTGGTTCTAAATAATATACAATAGGCATGAAATAAATAAAACACAACTACACAAGAAACGACTTTTAACTGCAAATAATAAATAAATCAAAATAAAAATATTCACAAATAAAATAAAATAATAAAAAAATAAATAAAATAAATAAACAAAAATTAAATAAATTAAAAAAAAATAAATAAAAGTATTAAAACAATACAAAGAATTAAAAAAATATAAAAGAAACCATAATGTGTAATAAAATTATGAACTTTAAAAATTAAATAAAAAAAGTATGAGCAATAATTTAAAAAGAAAAGTAAACCAAGCACACAAAAGCAGACAAAAAAATAAACAAGCATAACAACAACAAGTCAACAAATGCAGAATATCAAAAAACATATGAGACAACAGTTTATTTTAAATAACAGTAATCAACATGAGTAAATTTAAACAATGACAGATAAACAACAATATAAGAGACATTTTATTATAAAGCAAGTTAAAAAACAGTAAAACCAACAAAAGCATACATCAATGACATTATAAGAACACACAACAATTGGAAATATATCATGCCTTAACAAAAAACAAAAGACACAAAAAAGAGAGACCCGAAACACCAAATAAACCAATCATTATTGAAACTACTCTACCAATTAGAACGATTTAACTAGCCATTTATCACACCACAATCAGAATTCAAACAAAAAGGCGTAACAATGATACAATTTTAATCAATATTATGAGTTTTAAAAATAAACAAACAATTATGAAAATAAAAGCAAGTAAAACACGAAGGTTTAGAAAAAAGCAGTAAAGCAAAAAAACACAATTAAAAAATATACAAAAAGAAAACACAAAAGCTAATAACTAAGAATCACCCATTGTTGCCAAAAATTGTTATGTAGACAGAACCCCATCCTACTTGATTCATATCTGATTATTTACTGGCCTAATACAAGGGCAATGATAAAATCAGAAGTAATAATAAACATTATACATGAAGTTAAGAAGCAAGAAAGATAAACATATATGAGTTTAATAAGAACAGCTTAAAACGTATGAAGTTAGAGCAGTAAAGCGAGTAAAAAAACAAATAGCCCATCACAACTAACACCACTTTAGGAGTTTGCCATAATGTAAACAAACGATACGCCTCTAGTGATATTAATCTTTAAGAAATACTGCTTTAAGGTATGTAATTTTTATAAAGTTATATTGAACGATCAAAAAGCAAGTTTATTCATTACAGTAAACAGTAAAAAACAGTAAAACAAAAAAGCAAAATACTAAATCATTAGTTTGGGCGGGTTTGGTGAGGGTAAAGATGTGTGGTGTAAGTGTATATATAAGGAATAGGTGTATGGAAGTCCTAAGGTATGATGTGGCGATTGGTGTGTGTGGTGGATGTAGGTTGTAGGTGTAAAACATAAGTAGCCCTGATTGGGTGGGGTGTAATGTTTTGTGTGGTGGAATAAAAAGCCTAGTGGGAATATAGTCAAAATAAAGTGTGTATGTGTCGATGTAAAAGCTTAAGTGTGATTGGTGTGTGTAATTGGTTGTGGTATGTGTGTGCCTATGGTTGATGTGTGTATTAATCACCACATAAAACGCGGGCGAGTATGCGTGATGTGCACAATAAGTGGGTCCATAGTGGGAATGTAGCGACCCGTTTGGTTCGAAAAAGGTGGAACTAGGAGTAATATGATATGTATCCTAAGGGTGGTTAGTAAATCGTGTAGTATAAAAGTGCAGGTGTAGGTGGTGAGTGGTAATCCCAAAAAAACACAATCCTTATGTGAGGCCAAAGGTAGATGTTGATTGAGGGATTGTGTTAATAAAAAGCAACTAGTGGGTTATGATAGTTTGTGGGATGTGCGGTGTTGAATCGGATGTAAAAGGCCTTAGTGGTTGATGTGGTTGTGTGGGTGTGTGGATGTGTGTAAAATAGCCATAAGCCGGGGCAATATTTGCGTGTATGTGCAATAAGTGTTCATAGTGGGGATGTAGGCACGATTTAATATGGTGTAGGAATGTGGACACCTAGGGTTGTATAGTATCTAGGGTTAGGTGATAACCGTGTAATAATGTAGCCAAGGTGGTAAAAAGGTGAGAAAATAATAACATAAAGTTGATAAAGTTGCCCCCAACTTTGTGGGTGAACTTATGCGTATGTATAAAGTAGGCTAAGCGGGTGTGTGTGTGTATATAATAATAAAAAAATAAAGTACTGTGAATCAGGAGTGTGTGTGTGTGTGTGTGTTGTTGTTGTGTGATAGAGTAAGTGTAATAATGATAATGACTAAAAATCAGTTGAAGTGGGATGTGTGGATTAATGGTGAATAGCGGGCAATTTTAAAATCCCTCAAATCTTTCGATCTAACGTCAATCTTCCTCACACTTCTCCTTCTCGTTTATATTATAACATATATAATATATATAATATATATATAATATATATAAATTATATAATTAATAATAAATATCAATAATCAATATTCTAAATAAATAATAATTAATATTATAAATTTAAATAAAATAT
>JABUQX010040924.1:37500-54788 GCA_015478945.1 Trachelipus rathkii | reverse complement strand
CGGTGTACTTCTTCGGTTTTGGAATTTGGGTGTTTATCGTTTTCGCATTTATCGTGAAACCTTTCGCGCGTTTTCGTGCGCCGCTTCATATATATATATATATATATATATATATATATATATATATATATATATATATATATATAAATAAATATATATATATATATTATTCATATATATATATATCAGCCAGACGGACCAAAACAAAATTAAACATTTTTATTACAAAATATATTGCCGACTAGTAACAGGTGAGCAAACCTTCAACCCATTCTCAAGGCCAAAAGTAGAATGAACTAAGAATAATAATAATTAAACTTACAATATGAAATATATAATAAATAAATAAGTAAGTATATAAAATATAACATTTAAGGAAAAGTATTGTCAAATGGCGAAATCTTACATCAAAATTATGATATTATTATCTGAATGTAAATTTTCATTTACCTTGGGTTTGTGGTGCCATATATACAAAGATTCCAACAAATGGAGATGCGGCTCATGTTCAAAATCTAAAATATTAAAATTTGAATCCATTATAGGGTGATTTGACTGCAGAGAATGCGAGTTAATAGCCGAATAGGGGGATGATGTAATTGTTCCAAAGTTCTGAAGGAAACACCTTTGTGCTCAGCAATGCGGGTTGAAAGACTTCGAGTAGTCTTCCCAATATAGGCGGCATCATAGCCACCACAGTTATATTTATATATCACCGATGAGCAAAAAGGTGTAAGAAGTCCTTTCTTAGACTGGAAAAATTTTCCAATTTTGTTATCATTATTAAAAATGAGTTTTAGATTAAGATGGGGTATTTAATTTTTAATATTTCATTAATTTTCCTTTCAATTTGGTAACTCACATTCCCCAAAAATGGGAACGAGATATAGAACTCATAGATACATTAATTTGGCCAGAAGGGTTGTTGAATTTTTAAAAGAAGTTTTCAATATTTTCAATGAGAAAAGCCGGGGAGTCAATTTTCCAGAAAAAGTATTTTCAGGAAGTTTAATTCATCTGACAGATTAATATATGATGAAGAAATTTTATATGCTCTGTCAAATAATGTTTTTAACAAATTAACTTTATAAATATGAAGGATGAAAGAGTCATACTCAGTGGTCAATCCGGAAAATGTCGGCTTCCTATAAAAACAAGTCTGAAATTTGTCGTTTTCCTTGTAAATATTGATGTCAAGAAATGCCAGGGAATTATTTTCTTCAGCTTCAAATGTAAATTTAATATTTGGATGTTTAGAGTTGAAATAATGCATATATATATATATATATATATATATATATATATATATATAAATATTTATATATATATATATATATATATATATATATATACCCTGCTTTTTGGCACCGCTAACACTTGCTGCTACTGCTATATATATATATATGTAACCATATATATATATATATATATTTATATATATATATATATATATATATATATATATAATTTTCTTTGAAGACTTCCGTCATATACGCAGCAGTGGACAATGAATATACAACGTGGAACTCATCGGGACGAACCACTACAGGAAAAAGAAAGAAATGGAGATTCGAGATAGAGTTTGCAGATCTGAGCGACGCTCAAATCGTCGCTCCTGTCGTTAATATGGGTGATTTGCATTCAGAGCTCAATCCCGCTTCTTCTACGTGTTTATCATCAGAGCTTGTATGGAGATTATCCATTTGTAAGTTATGAATCTTATACTTATATATATATATATATATATATATATATATATATATATATATATATATATATATATATATATATATATATATACTATATATATATATATATATATATAAATGTGTATTTATATATACATATATATATATATATATATATATATATATATATATATATATATATATATATATATATATATATATATATATATATATATTTATATATTTATGAATATATATATATATATATATATATATATATAATATATATTCTCTAGTTGGGTAGATGCCAATTGCGGGCAATCAAGATCAAAGTCAGGACTAAGTTAAAGGCCAACATGTCCCAATATACCGAGTTTGAAACTGGGCACGTCAAAGGAAGTTGGGTAAATAGATAATGGGAATGTGTTCCAAAGTTTACTAGTGAAATACATATAAGGTTGAGCATAGCGGTTAAGTGTGGAGTCAGTGAGAGAGGAGGGTGAAACTGTGTGAAGAGACGTGTCGCAGGAGTAACCCTCATTGCAGGAGGTATGTGGCTGGAGAGTTCAGAAGAGCAGTGGAGAGAGAGAGAGAGAGAGAGAGAGAGAGAGAGAGAGAGAGGAGAGAGAGAGAGAGAGAGAGAGAGAGAGAGAGAGGTCAGAAGAACAGTGTCCAATTTAAAGGAGAGAGTATAAAGAGAGTAAAGCGACAATTCGTCGAGTTGACAGAGAGAGAGAGAGAGAGAGAGAGAGAGAGAGAGAGAGAGAGAGAGAGAGAGAGAGAGAGAGAGAGAGAGAGAGAGAGAGAGAGAGAGAGAGAGAGAGAGAGAGAGAGAGAGAGAGAGAGAGAGAAGATTATTAAGGACAGGAGAATGTTTGAGTTGTCAAGTCGAATAGAAGGATAAACAAGCAGACTTTTTGAGGGATTGAAAACAACTTTCTTTCTCTTAAAGATCAGATGTCAGTTTCAAGTCCAACGTCATCTTAGTGTTCGATAGGACGTAATGTGACAGATAGAAGATCATTAATGATAAAGAGAAAAGAGTTGGGGATGGAGAAAAACCCTGAGGAATACCACTATTGATAATTTTAAAAGATGAACGATGGCCATCTACAACAGCAGGCATTGAACGACCGGAAAACTAAACTCAGAGAGAGAGAGAGAGAACTTTACAAGAAATTGCAATATTAGAAATAATATATATATATATATATATATATATATATATATATATATATATATATATATATATATATATATATATATATATATATATATATATATATATATATATACTATATATATATATATATATGTTCACGACATTTAATTCCTGAATGAAGTTTTGCCGTATGATAGAGTGAAATTAATTATCATTAGAATGCGAAACTTCACACGATACGTTAAACAGGGAAATACCATATCGGTTGGCGCCTACACTGAAATTTGTTACTACTATTTTATGAATTAAACAAATATATATTTAAAAAATGTGTCACATTCCTATAAAAGATGGGGAAAGGGAGAAGGTCGGTTCAATGGCACGTCAAGATTCTTTTAAAATTTAATATTCATTGCTTATCGACACTAGGTGACATTAGCGTCCCGTTAGGTATTTAGTTAGATTATAATTCACTATTATTAATAGATTAAAGGATGAACCAGGTGGTCGACTATAATTGCAAATATAGAAATTCCAGAAGGGAAATGAAAAAAAGTATGGATACCGAAATAGCTAAGTTTGAAAATAGTGGCTTTCAGATTCATTCCATCGAATTTTCTACACATCGAAATGAGAATCGAAAGATTTATCAAAATATCGATCGAAGGGCAGAAGTTCAAAAGACACCTAGAATTGATAAAAAAATTCTACTTGACAGTTCGCTTACGGGACCCTTAATATAGATTTTTGGTAAGATAAATAAAAATTAAGGGGTTCTCATTTTTCAAATTTTCTAGAACAAAACCTTTGAGAATAACAAGAGGTGAGAGCAATATGACGATAGCCAGGAGATATTACTGGTTTCTCCATTTTTCGTCATAAGATAAGAGCTCAAGCTTCAAACGGAAAGAATGGTAAAAATTGAAAGGCAAAGGCGCAACAGTTTAATAAGCCAGCGGGGGTAAGTTCAAAAGTCCAAGTTTTGAGAACCACAAGCGGGAAACCATCAAGACCGTAGTAGGCCTTCCTTGCACTAAACTAAGATAGTGGAAAAAAATCCCATAGTTAGAATTATTGCACTGTTAAGCATAAATGTATTGGAAGAAAGTTAAGAAGCGAGAATAGTATTGGAAACGTTTAGACCAACAGTTCTTAACTCTGGCCCGCGAATTCCAGGTGCCCGAGAAAGCTTGAAAGGGGGTCAGCGAAGGCTTGGAGAAGAAATGCTAAGATTTTTTGCAGTTAAAATAGGAAAAAAAATGAATGAATGAAAGAAATCAGAAGAGAAAATGAAACGTTTAACAAATTTTCCTCTCTTGCTTGTGTAAAACTTGTTTTTTCTAATGAATTTCGGATGTTTTTTGCATTTTTGGTATTTTTCGATAAAATTTTAATTTTTTTTTATTGCTATATGAGTATAATTCTCTTCTCTTCAAATATTAGAAAACCATTCATGAGAAACTTTAAATAAATATATGACGCATTTTAATTTTAAATATTCAATTAGATCTTGATGGTCAAGCTGAGAAAATTTTTTTAAGGGGGTTCGAGGTGCGGGAGGGAAGATATTCAAAGGGGGTTCGTGAAAGCAAAATAGATTTTAAGGAGGTCCTTGATAAAGCAAAGGTCAAGAGTTATAAGAAAACCCGTTGAGTGAAGGTTTCATCTTTATCATTGGTAAGACGTAATAACAATAGAAGAAGAAGAAGAAGAAGAAGAAGAAGAAGAAGAAGAAGAAGAAGAAGAAGAAGAAGAAGAAGAAGAAGGAGGAGGAGGAGGGGAGGAGGTGGAGAGAGGAGAGGAGGAGAGGAGGGAGGGAGAGGAAGGAGGAGGAGGAGGAGGAGGGGAGGAGGAGGAGGAGGAGGGAGGAGGAGGAGGGGAGGAGGGAGGAGGGAGGGGAGGAGGAAGTGGGAAGCGGAGGGGATAGGAAGGAGAGGAAGGAGGAGGAGAGGAGGAGGAGGAGGAGAGGAGGAAGGGAGGGAGGAGAAGAAGAAAGAAGAGAAAAGAGAGAAAGAAGAAGAAGAAGAAGAAGAAGAAGAAGAAGAAGAAGAAAGAGAAGAAAAAGAAGAAAAAGATGAAAAGGATGAAAAGGATGAAAAGGATGAAAAGGATGAAAAAAAAGAAAAAGAAGAAAAAGAAGAAAAAGAAGAAAAAGAAGAAAGAGAAGAAGAAGAAGAAGAAGAAGAAGAAGAAGAAGAAGAAGAAAGAAGAAGAAAGAGAGAAAAGAGAAAGAAGAAGAAGAAAGAAAAAGAAGAAAAAGAAGAAAAAGAAGAAAAAGAAGAAAGAGAAGAAGAAGAAGAAGAAGAAGAAGAAGAAGAAGAAGAAGAAGAAGAAGAAGAAGAAGAAGAAGAAGAAGAAGAAGAAGAAGAAGAAGAAGAAGAAGAAGAAGAAGAAGAAGAAGAAGAAGAAGAAGAAGAAGAAGAAGAAGAAGAAATTGTTGTCAAAGTGGAATGAAAAAGAGGGAAAGAGATGCCGGAAAAAGAAGAGCAGATATAAGAGCTTTGGAAACAATGAAGAATACGTTTTGCCCAGTATCAAAATCCAAAAACGACACTCCAGACCTAACAGAAGGGGATGAGGGACATTTCTATATATATATATATATATATATATATATATATATATATATATATATATATATATATATATATATATATAACTATATATCATATCATCTATATATCTATCTATATGAATTTATATATGTATAAATATATATATTTATATATCTATATGCTATATATATATATATATATATATATATATATATATATATATATATATATATATATATATATATATATATATATATATATATATATAACTGCTGCTATATATATATATATATATATATACCTTGGCATAATATATGGTTAACTTTTCCTTTTATTTCATAGTTTACCCAATGCATATACATTATAAGGCTTATTTCTGTTTATTCATTGTAAACAGATAATTCCTGTCAAATGAATATCCCAAGGTTGTTGCTTGCAAGTTCCACTCTGTAATTATTATCAATATATAAGGCTTCTCTCTCTCTCTCTCTCTCTCTCTCTCTCTCTCTCTCTCTCTCTCTCTCTCTCTATATATATATATATATATATATATATATATATATATATATATATATATATATATATATATATATATGTATATATATATATATATATATATATATATATATATATATATAGATATATATATATATATATATATATATATATAACTAAATATATATATAATATATATATGTAATAATAATATATATAATATATATATATAATATGTAATAACATAATAATAATATATATAATGTATATATATATATAAGATAGATATATATAAGATATAATAAATAGATATATAATAATAATAATAATATATATATAATATATATATGTAATAATATATATATATATATATAATATAAATTAATAATAATGATAATAATAATATATATTTATTTATGAACTGAAATCAAGAAATATACAATATATATATATATATATATATATATATATATAATAATATATATATATATATATATATATATATATATACTATATATATATATATATATATATATCATTAATCGTGGCATCATATCTTGCATGTTTGTTGGGTGGTGTTGGCTGAAGACATTCTTCATATATCTTCAACCAAGCTGGCTGAAGAAATTCTTCCTATATCTTCAACCACGCCGCCTGAAGACATTCTTCATATATCTTTAACAATGCTAGAGAAGAGAAAAGAGTGTGAAAAAGGGTTCCCAGCCCTTAGCACCCACTCAAAGAGATCATTCTTCACAAGGTTCACCTTCGACAATTAAATCACACTTGTTTAGCTTGAGCTATAATTATACAGCAGTATCAAAATTTATATATATATATATATATATATATATATATATATATATATATATATATTTTTATATATATACTCATAATATATATATATATATATATATATATATATATATATATATATATATATATATATATATATATACTTGCTTTCTTGGAAGTCCCCCGCTCTCCTCCTACGAGAAACGGGTGATCTTGAGATATTGGAAAACCACAGCAGACCGGACCCAGAGATCTGTCAGAAAGATTGTGTCAAAACTATTATTTCTAATGTCCTTCAGGTTCGAGCAGTCTAGTAAGGGATGCTTTGTGTCGTCATTTGTCATGGAAGGACATCTTCGACAATGTAAGGAGAGAGAGCATTGTGAATTTTATATTTCTATTACTGAAGGGAGGAATGGCGCTCAGAGAGTAAACTGGTCAGGATTACTCTGGTTTGACGGTTCAAAGTTTATTGTGTGTGTGTGGGGGGGGGATATTTTGGGAGGACGTGCCTGGGGTATGGAATTGTTAGGATACAAGAAGATCGTTTTTGGGGTTTCTGGGTGTTGATGTGTTTAATAATTGGAGTATATGTTAGAATATGTTTGAATAGTACAAAGCTGGGGTGATCTTTTTCTTTCTCGGTGCAAGGGGTTTGTTGTAATGCTTGAAGCAGAGGGATGGCTTATTGAGTGTGACTTGCTGTGTAATTAACAGCCAATCATGTAAAGATGGGTACTTATGGGAAGAATTTTTGTTTTGGTTAGTAAGTGATGGATGGATGTGGAGGGGAATGCAGCCTGTTATTATTCTGAGACCTTTATTTTGTACGGCTTCTAGTTTTTGTATATTGGACCATGATATTGTTGGTCCCCTGGGTTGTGATACATAGTATACTATTGTGAAGGTCTTTTTGTTTTGGTCAAAATTTGTTCCGATTAATGTTTATATCTCGTTAAATTTATGCGTGTCTCTAAAGGTGAAATTGTTGATGTGGGGTTGAATGTCACGTGTGTATCGAAAGTTAAACCTAAGATAGCGAGTTGTTTTTTTTAAGAGGTAGTTTAATGTTTGAAAGGAACACAGTTGGATGGGTATTGGATTTTCTTCTATCAAGTGTAAGTAAAGTGATAGAGGATTTTTGAGAGGAGGCAGTCATTCTATTTGTTGATAGCCATTGTTCCAGTTTACTTATATATTGCTGTAGTTCTCGACTTGCAGTATTTATAGAAGAGAGCTATGATTGTTAGGTCTTCTGTATAGCTATTGATTTTTATAGAAGGGGTTATGGGTTGAAGTAGGTCATGCAAAAAAGATTATACCCAGCAAAAAATTCCTATAGGATCCCATCCATTCCTATCTTAATTAAGATAGGAATGGATGGGATCCTATAGGAATTTTTTGCTGGGTTGTGAAATTCCTATAGGATCCCATCCATTCCTATCTTAATTAAGATAGGAATGGATGGGATCCTATAGGAATTTTTTTGTGAAATTCCTATAGGATCCCATCCATTCCTATCTTAATTAAGATAGGAATGGATGGGATCCTATATGAATTTTTTGCTGGGTATGGTTCGTATGTGCGGAATGTGTGGCGTCCCTGTATGACTCTAGCTGTAAGACAGGATATTATTTGATATTTTGTTATTATTTGATATTATTTTCTTGTCATTAAAATTGGAATGTTTGCCATGTTGATGTAACTTCAATTTTGGGGGGAACCGGAGATGTATGGGAAGATGGAGTTCTGATTACACTGGAATGGTTGTAGAGTAGGTTAGTTTCTATTATTTAGGATACTGAGTGCATGTAATCTGTCTATGAGTGTTTCACCTTTTGGTGTGGGTGTGTGTTTGTTAAGCCATGCAGGGTGATGGGCATTGGAGTTCCCGGTCAGTATTAAGTTATTATATAGATTTAAGAGGGATAAGTCTGGAATTTAATCCCTAGAGCAGTGTTGAGAAGTGATTGGTGGGATATAAAAAATAATTATTTAATTAATTAATCAATTTTTACTTCTATTGATTAGTACGTGGATATTGGATCGTTAATTGTTCATAATTAGCTGTGTGTGATTTGTGGTGTTACGAAGTTGGATATTTTTGTGTATGAGAGTAACTAGACTATGTTTGAATGGATCATTATAAGGATCCATTCAAACATAGCCTAGTCACTTGGGATTGGGAAATTGGGAAATTCAAAGAGGTAAATGTTTGGTGTGAGATTAGATTCCTGTATAAGTGCTATGTGTATCTTGTTTTTAAATAATGTGTTGAGAAGTCCTTTAAGTTTATTCTTTAAATCATTAATATTTAATTGAAACATATTGATTGAATTATGTAGATGGAGGATGCGAAATTCTGTGTGCGAGTCTCCACACGAGTTGCAGGATCATGTTGGAGAATATTGATTGAGGATTTGGATTTTGTGGATTTGGATTGAGGATTTGTTTACTTTAAGTGAAACCAGAGCTGGAAAATGTTTGACAATACTGAGGTGAGTGATCTATTATATTTGGGGCAACTATATGCTCTGGGGCCTGGATTTAATTATATGTCGCCGGCTAATAGGATGATTTTGGGAGCCTAACACAAGCATAAAAAGGAGGATAATATAAACAGATCTTTCTGGGCCGAAACGTGATACTGGGTGACGATCCCAATGATCGCATCTCCCACAGGAGATGAGGAAAGGGGCGGCAATTTCAAGCTCTGACGATTTCTCCCTCGCTGCTTCATCTTGAAGACAATGCGAATTTCTTCGAGAAGATTTTGTAGTCCTTGTAGTCGAACGACGTACATGCTGCCACATTTCGCTATAAATATATATATTATACTATAAATATAAATTTATATACCTCATTCATAATATAATATAAATATATATATATATAGTATAGTATATATAGCTAGTGGTTATATATATATATATATATATATCATTTATATATATTTATATATATATATATATATAGGATATGAATTATATATGTAAAAATAACTTTTTTATATACTATATATAATATATATATATATATATATTTCAGAATCAGGGTACAGTTCATGGAGAGGAGCTTTCCTATGTCTTTGGAGCACCCCTCGTAGGAGGTATGAGTCATTTCGGTCTTAACTACACTCTCGAAGAACAATTTCTTTCAGAATTAGTTATGATTTTATGGACCAACTTTGCCCAAATCTGGGTAAATTTTAATCCTTATGATATAAATATAATGTTATAGTTCTAAACTTGTTTTCTTTTAAATTAACGAATCTTTAAATTAATATCGCTAACTATAAGAAGAATGCTATAAAATCTTTTACAAATTTTTTTAACTATAAAATAATTGAAATTTTTACATTTTTCATTTGCATACACACACACACAGACTAATTATATATATATATATTATATATATAATATATATATTATATTCTATATATAGATATTATATATATATATAGTGATTATATATATATATATATATATTTATTATATATATTATTATTATATTTTATATATGTCGGCAGATATTGGTACATCCTCTTCACTATATTTAAAGCCTTTATATTATATATATATTATATATTAATATATATATATATATATATATATAATGTATATATATATAGTATATATTATATATATATATAATAAGTAATATAGTATAAGGTATATATATATATTATGGTAATATATATATAATTATATATATATATATATTTATATATATGGAAAATTCTCTTTTAAGACGGACAGTTGTATGAGGAGAAAAAAAGAAGTTTAGTTAATTTTATTTTAACAAAAAACTATATGCATATGGCTTACTTAATAAGAAAAACTATTTTTCAATTATAAAAATAAGTTTGATTTAATTAATAAATCATTAATAAAAGTTTTTATTAGAAATTAAATGTCTTGGCAACAGTTAATGCACCGGATAGGAGCTCTAATGTTTTTGGCCTTTATCTCGTAGGACAATTTCAGTGTTATTTTTCGGGGAGAGCTGAGATGCGTTGTGGTTTAGTTTTAAAATACGAGTGTTATTGAATGAAATATATATATATATATGTGATCATATATTATAATATATATTATATATAGTCTATCTCTCTCTTAGTATATATATATAGTTATAAAATGCCTATATATATATATATATATTTATATTATATATAACAAAATATGTTTATATAAACATCTCTTTACAACCTAATCTAACCTAACCATCTTAACCTAACCTAACCTTACCTAAACTAACTTTACTTACCTAATCTAACTAACTTAACCTAACTTAACCTAACCTGACTTTACCTAATATAACCTAACCTAATTTGTCTACCTAACCTACCTAACACTAACTTAACCCTATCGAAACCTAACCTAACCTAACTATAAGTATTAAATGTTAGTTTTATATATATCAGGGATGGCAGAAGAAAATCAAATTTTGATTTTTTCAGATTCGTTACTTCCACTTGATTTTGTGCTCCAAAAAATCATGATATTTTGCTTTTTTGATTTTTTGCTTTTTATATATATTTTTTAAGTTATTTGGATATGGAATTTTGAAGGAATTTTGATTTTATTCAAATGAGTTTCCAGGCTTGAAATTATTGCTCAAAATATCATGATTTTTGGCATTTTCGATATTATGGCCTTCTTAATGCTTTTTGTATAGTGAATATTATTAAAAAATTTTGGATTATTTTAAGTGTTAATTTCAATATAAATCAAAAAGTAGAAGGAATACTGCGAATGTTGCAAAGTTGCCATTTGTTAAATTGCTTTCATTTCTTATATTAAATTCAACAAAAGATCATGTTTCAAACATGCACCTTTATACTGATGTATGATATTCATTCTTACAAATAAACACTCTTTTAGTGTTGTGGTTTCATTGTGGCATAGACTATAAGCCCTATATTTCAAGATTTTGAACTCAGATATAGGGCCAAGGGTTAAAGTACTACTATAATCAAACTTAAAAAAAAGAGTTGTTTACAAATTATATCGACGTGGACGTCACGATCTCAAAAATCCATATGAAAAAGGCCAAAATCCAAAAATTCCCAAAAAATCCAAAAATTGATTTTTTCTCAAAATCCAAAAAATTCCCCAACCTGTTTATTTGGAGATTTTAAGTGATTTAATTCATAGAATAACGGATTTTAGAGTAATGAATATTATGCAAGGCTACTCTGTTTAATTTCTAGCTATAAAGTTGTCAACAAAAGATCATGTTTCAAACATGTTTCGTTTTATTTCTGATGTAAGTTATTATCCTTTTACAAATACACTCTTTTAGTGTTTCTGTTTTCAGTTGTGTCATAGACTATTAGCCCTTATTTTAAGATTTTGAATCAGATATAGGCCCTAGGGTTAAAATAATAGTGCTTGATCGACTTAAAAAAAAGTATGTTGCAATGTTCCAATATCCGTCAGAATGCTCAAAAAATCCAAACAAAATACATTTGCATTCCTGAGTATTCCAAAGTGAATTTTTTTTCTCAAAAAATCCAAAAAAATCCCAACCCTGATATATTTCGTTCTTTATATTGTATATATATAATAACTAGTATAATAATATATTATGATAAAGATATATATATATATATATATATATATATTTATATATATATAATATTGGATATATATATATGTTATATATAATATTATATTAGTATAATAGTATATATTTTATAGCCTATTATATATATATAATGAGGTATATATAGTATAATAGTGTTAGTTATTTATAATATCATTATAGTTAGTATGGGGATAATATATACGGTATAATTAATATCAATAATGTGTTCTATAACTGATAATATATAAATTATATTATATACTATATATATAGTGGCGGCTCGTTTTTATGGGCTATTGGATAAATCATCTATTACTCTACAAACATGAATTTGCAATCCTTTTTTATAATCATATATATATAATTGTAAACTAGTTATAATATATGTATATATGTATATATATATATACGGTTTATATATTATATATATATTATATATATTATATATACCGGATACTTGCTGAAGCTGTAGACTAGATATATACATAAAGGTTGTTCAAAACCTCCCTCAGTCTTTTTCCACTTTTCTTGTTGGGATGAACTAAAATGGGTTGGAAGTTCACAGGGAGACCATATCTTAATAAAATTAATATATAAAAGGTCGATTAACTAAAAAAACATTTAAAAGAACCAATTAAGACATATCGTCTGCTCAATGCCAAACCAATGAATTTGCCGTTTTTTATTTATGTACAATGCCAAAAGAAGGAATGAGTTGGGGAAAGTTATAAACCCGCCAAGACCGATTCGTTGCTGGGCTTGGCACGTTCTTCAAAGGCCAAATACGAACATTAAAAACACTTTTTCTAAAAACTACAAATTTGGGCATTCGTGGCTTTGGGAATTAGACTGACGATATGTGAATATTAAATTAAAAAAATAAAGTCTCAGATGACAAACAATGGAAGCGAATATAAAGTTTCATACCTGAGAACAGATTCCACGAAAACTCGAATAGCCTTCACGTGAATCCAGCATATAAAGCATTCACTGAAGTTGACCTTGAGCCACCGAACCAAAGGACCCTGTTAAAATAATAATAAAAATAATAATAATAAAAATAATAATAATAATAATAATAATAATAATAATAATAATTAATAAAAATAATAATAATAATAATAATAATAATAATAATAATAATAATAATAATAATTAATAGTTTTATCTTTATTTTCTTAGGGTGTTTATACATATATATGGTAGTGAACAGTCTGTGTAGACACTATTTGAGCCTTTCAAAAAAATTTTTTGTACTGTACTGACGTCAGGGGAGGGTTGAGAAGTTTATAGTATCATAATTAATAAGAAGATATTTTTATTTAATATTTTTGGACACTTCACTACTAGATCAATAAGGTGAGAATGAACTTATGATGAAATGAAAGCTAAGCTTAAGGAAATAGATAACTAGGAAGTGAATGAAGTTTTTAAGAAGGTTAATGATAGAGGTCAAAGAAGTATATCAATTAGGTGGGTGGTCACAGAAAAAATGAAAGGTAATAATAATAATATAATAATAATTAATAATAATAATAATAATAATAATAATAATAATAATAATAATAATAATAATAATAATAATAATAATAATAATAATAATAAAAATTTTGTTGCTTTTTCAAGCCACCTGAAAGTGTTTCTTTCTTTCTACAGAAGAAATTTTCTTGAATATTATCCAAGAGTAAAATAAAACTATTGATTTAATCACAGTACCGAGCTTTCGTCCGTATACTTCGGACATTTTCAAGGAATAATTTTATTTTTAAGATTTTAACAATTTTGATAAAATAAATGTCGTATAAACTAATAACAAAAATAAATAAATAAAATTAATAAATTTAAAAGTTAGAAAAGTTAACGTACATTGACTTTTTTGTTATTTAAAGGTGTAGAAAATTGGACAATTCATTATATTTTATGTTTATCACTGGTTTATGTTTCCTAAAGAGCAACGATTCCCCGAGACGAAATTCTTAAAAATCATTTTTTTCCTTGTTATGATGGAGAAGCTTTCTTTTATGTTGTTATCAGGATTTCTGTGGTGTTCTTTAAAATGTTGAAATATTTTACTCGGTTTATACTTATGTTGCAACATTCTCATCCTGAGGGTATTCGTTGTGTATCCGTATAAGCGGCGTTACATCCACTCAGAACATTGAAATCGGTACACAACGTGACTACTCTCACCATCAAAAAACGCTTCACGAGTAGAAAACACGAGCTTAGTTTATTGGCAAATAAATTATTTAAAGTGTTCTTTTTGTTTTCTCTATAGCATACTAGAGGAAGTTATTGTTTATTATATTGTGTATTATTCTTCTAATTCCTATATCAAAAAGGGTTCAATTCGACGATATCTTAAACGCTCGGTGAACAAAAGTTTTTATGGTAGCATTTTGGAGTTTAGAGAAAACTAAAAAGAACACTTTAAATATATATATATATATATATAATATTATATATATATAATATATATATATATATATATATATATATATATATATATATATTAAATAAAAAAAAATAAATATGATATATATATATTATATATATATTGCAAAATCAAAAGTATGTATGAACGATAGTGAAGCGTGGTGTAAGAATAAATAGTTCGTGTCAATGGTGATTGGTTTGGATTAATAGCGGAGTGAGACAGGGTTGTGTATGTCTCCTTGGTTATCAATTGTTATATGGATGGGGTTTATGATAAGCATTCGAGGTGGGATGGCCAGGAAATGGTGGTTTAGAATGATGGAGATGGAGATGAGTGGAGGGTGGCCCTACCTATTAATATGCGGATGATTTGGTTCTGTTGGCGGAATCTGAAGAGAGTTTGAGAGAATTGGTAGAGAGATTTGGCAGGGTATGTAAAAGGCAGGGGTTTGAAAAGTAAACGTAGAATAGAGTAAGGTTTTGGTTTTGAGTGAGGACAGCTCAGTGTGAAGTTAGTTAATGTGAGCAGCTGGAGCAAGTGTCTGAGTTAAATATTTAGGGTATGTGTTGGATGAAAGGGAACGGCAGTTGCAGATGTAAAAGTAGGAAAGTTGGTTGAATGGCATGGAATGAGGAAGGTTGCTGGTGCTAATTAAATCGTTGTGAATTTAGAAGGGACTAAGGTTCTTTGCAGTGCGCTAGAGTCTTAATGAGGGTATGTTAATACCTGTGTTATTGTATGGTGAAGTGAGACTATGGTCTGGAATTTAAGAAGTATAGATCTAAAGTCAATGTGTTCAGATGGACAATCTTAGGCGCATGCTAGGTGTGAGAAGAATTAAATAAATTGAATGATTGAACGTATTAGAGGTTGTGTGGTGTGAAGAAAGGGGTAAGAATGAGAGAATAAATGAAAGTAATTGAGATGAGATGGTTTGGTCATTGGAAAGGATGGATGATAGAAGTTAGTCGGTTGGTTAAGCGGATGTAATAGTGGAGAGTGGTGTTGGGGAACGCGACCGGGTGGGAGACCGATAGAGAAAGTGGATTGAGTTCGGTGACGAATGTCTGAGGCGATGAAATGTGGAGTTTGGCAGAGGCGAGAATAAAGGTGCATCATAGAGAGAATGGCGGGGTTTTGTATGGGGGCATGGTTTTGGCGCTCACCTGGGCCAAGGAATGAACCCTTACATTGACGAATTACCAGTAGTGAGGGTCCGTCGCGGTCCCATGAAACCGTCTAGGGTGGATTTTCTGTCTGTGACGAGTTTTCACTAATTAATGGTACGAGAGGGGGCGGTAAGGCCTGGGCTTTCTTTTCGACATTTGTCCCTACTCTCTCCTACTGCCGTTCCTTCCGACTGCCTTGTAGGCTCCATTACTCCCAATTTGGAAAAAGAGGTGGATAAAGAAAGAAAGAAAGATATATATATATATATATATATATATATATATATATATATATATAATATATTTTTATATATATATATATATAATATATATATATATTATA
This sequence comes from Trachelipus rathkii, assembly GCA_015478945.1. NCBI lineage: Eukaryota > Metazoa > Arthropoda > Malacostraca > Isopoda > Trachelipodidae > Trachelipus > Trachelipus rathkii. Next base: position 38,552 of record JABUQX010040924.1, on the reverse strand, counting down.
TATATATATATATACATATAGTATATTATATATATTAATATATATATATATATATATACGGTATACTACTATATATATATATATTATATATATATTTATATATATATATATATATATATCATAATTTATATATATTAATATATAATATATATATCATATAGATAAAGATAATATATATATTATATATATATATATATATATATATATACTTACGAAGAATTTTTTCTTATCATTAATTAATTTGGATAGTTCATTTTTGCCGGCTGCTAATTCTTCTTCATTGTAAGTAAAGTCTCGGACAACAAATCTAAAAAAAATATTCTACTAATAATTTAGTAGTTAAGCAAAATCAACATAACTTTGGGTTTTAGTCTGTTCTATAGAACAAAATTAAAACCAAGATATTTGATACATTAACATAAAATGAAAAAGCTTGATTTTTAAAATTATTTGAAAAGCATGAAGTAAATTTTTTTTTTACCAAGTAATATACAACGCTTACTTGTTCTCCCTCGCATGAAGTTTGTATTCATCAATTACTTTGCTGAAAAGCGTGACAGTGAAGAGGCCGTGGTCATTATCCTCGTAAATCAATTTCGACGACCTTGGTACAACCATGTTCGTAAGACGTTCGTATTTTGTTTGCCATTCATGATAAATAGCCCTGAAAATTCAAAAAATGAAATAGCAAATTTTATATATATATATATTATAATATATTATATATATATATATATATATATATATATACATCACTTACTATATATATATATATATATATATATATATAATATATTTTATATATATATATAAGTATATTTAATATATATACTAAATTTATATATATATATATATATATATATATATATTCAAGGATACATATTTTGACTGCGACGAGTTTTCACTTAAGGGTATGGAAGGGATGGTAAGGGGGAAGAGGAATTTCTTTTCGACTTACATTAGAACATTAGAAATATAGAGACAGTACTAGTCACATGGGCCTATCGAGACTGTCCCAGTCACCAAACATGATCATGCAAATCAACAAAGCA
>JABUQX010040924.1:27500-30000 GCA_015478945.1 Trachelipus rathkii | reverse complement strand
GCCATAAAGAACTTCCCTATTAATCATATACCCTGTTGCAAATCATAAAACCTAAATACAATTTATTCTTTTCTCCCTCATTTTCTCAGTCAATGTTTCAATGTGAAAATTTTTGTCAAACACCACTCTACCAACTCCTCAACGCACCTTGTTTTTCACCAAACAATCCTTCAGTCACTCGTCGCACTCTCTTTCGACTAAAATACCAGCTATATCTTCCCTAACAACACTCAATAAACTAATCCCCTTAAATTCCTACAGTTCCCCTTATCTCCATTACCCTTATATAAGGGTACATTACTGCTCTCCTCCAATCGATCGGAACTATACCCTCCAATAAACGCTTTTATTAACACAATCCAAATCCAATCAATCATAATCTCGCCTCCGTTCTGACTCATTTACCAGTATTTCATCTAACACCTGCAGAATTTACCATGTCTTCAACTTTCCTCACTCTACCCATATACCTCCCCCTTGCATAAATGATCTCATCCCCAAAATACCTATTCCTCTTGCACCATCAAACCCACACCATTCACTATCACCTCTTCTTACTGCCAATGTTATACAAGCAGATTTTCGAAGTGTTTCTTTCCACACTCCCCTCACATCCATTCATCAGTTTACAAAAACACCATCCTATTCCATTATCTCTAAGCAGAATTCCCCTTATTCCCCATTTTTAACTTTCGCGCTTCCTCCAGAAGCAGCTCTATTTCTTGTAAGTCCCCCATTCCCTCCTTCCCTTTCAAACTTTCATTTACCTCCTCTTTTCTCTTTCAAACGTATGCACCTTTTAGTAATTTCTTTTTTCCTCATTAATAATTCCAAACATTCTTTCTTTTGAAATTTTCATCATTGGCTTGGTAGGTAATCATTAGCTTCATCATTGGCTTTTTTACTTTTAATCGCTTGCATCACCTCTTCATTCCACCACTCACTGTTAATATTTTTTTACTTCCTACTTTAGGCACATCCCATACTTCCTTTGCACTGCTAACAACTGCTTCCTTCATTTGCTCCCAGATTTGTACAGTTTCAACTTGTTCACATTCAATGATTACTTGCGAGTGCTCTTAGATGCTTATCCTTATTACTTTGTTCCACGCTAACTTCTCACTCTTAATTCTACCCACTTCTTTCGTATCACCTCCTCTCCATCCAAGCCCCCACTAACCTTAATTTTACATAGAACAATAATGAATCCGATATAATCCCATTCCTAGTCCCCTCACTGATTTAACATCCAACACCATACTTCAACATCCCTTCTTCACCAACACAAAATCAACTATACTTTCACTTCGATACCAATCTCTACCTACACCAACTCTGGTATACTTATGGATATCTTTGTGTTTAAAAGGCAAGTAATCTTACACACCACCACTTCTCTCCTGCACAACTAGAAATCAACATCACCTTCCTACCATTCTCATTTTTCTCCGACACCCCCAAACTAACCGTGTTATACCATCCCTTTTTCGATCCCTATCCAACCATTTAGGTCCCTAAACACAATCAATCTGGAAAGCTCCTACTCACCCCATCCAAACATCATTCAGGTTCCCAGAAAATCGTGCTCTCTTCAACATTTTCCTCTGATGAACCATGCGTCACAACCACACATACCTTGACCTTTTCAAACTAATTTAACCATTTAGAATTCTAGACCTTACGCAAACATAGTCAATCATAGCTCTGTACCACAAGTCACTCATCAAAATTGCAACCTCCTTCTCTTCCCCCTCTCATTCTTTCCACACCAGCACAACACACCACTCATTTTCACCGTTTCCTTTTCATCTTTATTTTCAGTCACAGAGAGCAAATCAAATTTGCCCTTGCTAAATACATCCATCACCTCTCTCCCTTTCTCCTCAACATTTATTTCCCTGACATTCCATGTACCCATACGATTAATACAATTTCGCCGAAAATTAGAAAGGCCGTTTAAGGCGATCACGACCATTCCGAGACATGCATCAGCATTCTAGCAAGAGATAGGTGGAGTGGGCAGCTAACCAACTACCACCGGTCCCTCAGTCCGCCTTCTACGAACACGCAACAGGGCATACGAATGTGGACAATTCTTCTCCCCCACACATAGGGGATATGAGTAGTAGTAGGGATGTCTGTAAATGTTGTCTAGAAGAGGGTGAGGACGTTAAGTATGTGTATATATATGTCGATAAATGGTGGTCAGTAAGATGGGTTGCCTGGAGGATGAAGTGTGTGAAGAAAGTGACGCAAAAAGAGAAAGGCGACATTAAAAATGGGAGGTAATTTCATCGCTTCGAGTATGCGTATAACTCTCCCTATATATATATATAATATATATATATATAATATATATTATTATATATTATTATATATATATATATATATAATATATATATATATTATAATATATATAATATATAATATATATATATAATCTATATATATATATATATATATATATATATATATATATAATTTTTTTTACTGGCTTACG
>JABUQX010040924.1:2500-25000 GCA_015478945.1 Trachelipus rathkii | reverse complement strand
GAATTCCCATGCCGTGTGCTCTTTGTGTCGTAAGAGGAAGCTAAGAGGACAGAGGGAGGAAGTAGTGCACTCGAAGCGCTCATATCCACACCCTTCTTACACGGGAGTAGACTCTCCGTATCACAAAACACATTACAGACAATGCCTTTTTCAAATATACCTGTGTGGGGGAGAAAATTCTCACATTGTGTTCTCCGAATCGTAGAAGGCGGCTAAAGGGGCAATTGTAGTTGGGTTGGCTACCCACTACCACATATCTCTTGCCAGGAATGCTAATGCATGCCTCGGAGAAGATCGTGATCGAAGTAAGCTACTTTCTATCTTTCAACGAAACTGTATGAATCGTATGGGTACATGGAATGTTAGAGGAATAAATGGTAAGGAGAAGAGGAGAGAGAGAGGTGATGGATGTAATTAGAAAGGGTAAATTTGGTTTGTTTGCTGTGACTGAAACAAAGATGAAAGGAAGCAGTGAAGACGAATGGTGTGGTGTGAAATGTGTGTGTGTGTGTTGGAGTGGAGAGGAATGAGAAAGAGAGAGAAGGGGTTGCGATTCTGATGAGTGACCTGTGGCATAGAGCCATGGTGGATTTTGTTTGTTTGAATGCTAGAATTCTAAGGGTTACATTTAGGTTTGAAAAGGTCAAGGCATGTGTGGTTGTAACATATGGTCAGTCGGAGGGTTATGTTGAGAGTATGATGTTTTAGATGGGGTGAGTAGGAGTTTTAGATTGATTGTGTCGGGCGATTTAAATGGCTGGATAGGTGATCGAAAAAAGGATGGTATAACAGGTTTCTATGGGGTGGCGGGAGAAAATGAGAATGGTAGGAAAGTGAATGACTTCTGTGAGGGGAGAGGTATATACGTAAGTAATACATTCTTCGGGAAAAATGAGTATTCATAAGTATATGAGAGTTAGGGTAGGTAGAGATGGTATCGAAGTGAAAAATATGATTGATTTTGTGTTGGTGGAGAAGGAGATGTTGAAATACGTGATGGACATTAAATCAGTGAGAGGGTTGAGGAATGGAATATCAGATCATCATGTTGTTCTCTGTAAAATTAAGTTAGTGGGGGCATGGATGGAGAGGAAAGTGTTGAGGAAGGAAGTGGGGAGAATTAAGAGTGTAAAGTTAAGATAACAAGGTTATAAGGAAAAGCATATGAGAGAACTTGAAAATCAGTTGAACGTGAACAAGGTGAAACTGAACAAATCGGACGCAAATGAAGGAAGCCTTTGTCAGCATTGCAAGGGAAGTACGCAGATGTGATAAAGCAAGAAGAAAGAATGTCAATAGCGAGTGGTAGAATGAAAAGGTGATTCAAGTGGTTAAACCCCCCAATAATAACATACCCAAATACACACAAAATGATACATCAAGTTTTATAGTTGCAGACAGCAATTGACAATAGTATAAGAAGTAATAATTCCATTTTCATCACTCAAATAAAGCGCTCTATATAAGCAATCAAATAATAGATGCTAATTTACGATCGAATTTATGTTGTGTTCGTATTTATACATATTCTGTGCATACACATTTTTTTTAAATCATTAGTTATAGTACACAGATATTAATAAAACTTATTACAGAGTTTACATTAAAACAATTAACAAGAATGTTTCCTGAAAATATAAAATTGTAACAAATCTATTTTAATAATGTAACTTACCTCTATCTTAATCCAAGATTAGACCAAGTATAATTACCTATTACTAAAATTACAATAAAAAAATCTATTAAAAAAATAAGAAAAGAATAGTTCAATCAACCATTAAATAATTATCTAGCATCAAGCTAACTCAAAATTACTACTAATACTAAAAATTAAAAATTGTACTTTGATTGGCAAGCAAATTTTCTGTCAGCTTGTCCCTATTATCTTCAAGAACTTCTCCCAAATAATTTGCTAATTTACGAGTAATAGCTTCCACATAAGTATCCAACTTTGCCAAATCATCACTTAATCCTACAAGCTGATCCAAAGTTCCAACCTGCAATAATAATAATAATTTATCGAATTTGTTAACTGTAATACACCTTGAAATTAGCAAACTATCTAATATATGAGAGAGAGAGAGAGAGAGAGAGAGAGAGAAGAGAGAAGAGAGAGAGAGAGAAGAGGCAGAGAGAGAGAGAGAGAGAGAGGAAGAGAGAGAAGCGAGTAAGGGAGAGAGAGAAAGAAGAAAAAGAAAAGGAAAGAGAAAGAGGAAGGAGAGAGAAAGAGAAAGAGAGAGGAGAGAGAGAGAGAGAGAGAGAGAGAGAGAGAGAGAGAAAGAGAGAGAGAGAGAGAAAGAGAAAGAGAAAGAGAAAGAGAAAGAGAAAGAGAAAGAGAAAGAGAAAGAAGAGAGAGAGAGAGAGAGAGAGAGAGAGAGAGAGAGAGAGAGAGAGAGAGAGAGGAGAGAGAGAGAGAGAGAGAAGAGAGAGAGAGAAAGGAAAGAGAAAGAGAAAGAGAAAAGGAGAGAGAGGGAGAAGAGAGAAAGAGGAGAGGGAGGAAGAGAGAAGAGAGAAGAGAGAGAGAAGAGAGAAGAGAGAGAGAGAGAAAGAGAAAGAGAAGAGAAAAGAGAAGAGAAGAGAAGAAGAAAGAGAGAGAAGAGAGAGAGAGAGAAAAAAGAGAGAGAGAGAGAAGAGAGAGAGAGAGAGAGAAAAGAAAAAGAGATAAGAGAAAGAGAAAGAGAAAGAGAAGAGAAAAAGATAAATAGAGAAAGAGACAAGAGAGAGAGAGAGAGAGAGAGAGAGAGAGAGAGAGAGAGAGAGAGAGAGAGAGAGAGAGAGAGAGAGAGAGAGAGAGAGAGAGAGAGAGAGAGAAAGAGAAAGAGAAAGAGAAGAGAAAGAGAGGAGAAAGAGAAAGAGAAAGAGAGAGAGAGAGAGAGAGAGAGAGAGAGAGAGAGAGAGAGAAGAGAGAGAGAGAAAAAAAGACTTAGATATGCAAGAGAGAGAGTGCAACGTAGAGCAACAAGGATGATTTCTGGGTTTGAGGGTAAGAGCTATGAGGAGAGACTGAAGGAGTTAGGAATGTTTTCTGTAGAAAGGCGATTTCTCAGAGGGAACATGATACAAGTCTACAAAATATTTACATCTATTGATAATACGGAGACCAATAAATTCTTCATAGTAGAGCATGGACAGGTGACCAGGAGGAATAATAAGAAAATTAAGAAAAAACATGCCATCTAGATATAAGAAAGCATTCATTCAGTAATAGGGTTGGTAATTTTGGAATGGTTTGCCAAGGATATAATTGTGAGTGTAACTCAATTGCAACATTTAAGAAAGGACTGGATAGGTAAATGGATGGTTTGGGTGTCATATATTATATTTTGACTAAGCCAAATTGGCGGGTTTTTAGTTACAGTAGTTATTAAGGTTAATTGCATGTTACTATAAAGTTATTAAAGCTGTAGTGTAGTTAGCATGTATATACTTTAGATATAGTTTTTAGTTTTTTTTTTGCTTCTGTTGTAGACTTTGTGTATAAGTAATCATTGACAAGCCCTAGGGTGCTTTGTGGATTTGCATAAGCATGTTTTAGACTTTGTGTAATCTGTATATAATTATTGACAAGCCCTATGATACTTTGTGGATTTGCATGAACATGTTGTTTGGTGATTGGTTCTGTTGGCTTGACTGAGACAGTCTCGATAGACCCATGTGGCTTCTTACCGTCTTTTTATTTCTAATGTTTCTGAAGAGAATTTTTGAGAGGTGGTGGTCATTCTATTTATTGATATTCATTGTTCTATTTGGTTTATTTTAACGTTGTTGAATTATATATAAGAGCATCAAGAATGAGCCTCTGGTTGATAGGAATAAAATTATATTTCCCCTACTGCACATAAAACTTCCAAGGGTTAATGAAGCAATTCGTCAAACCCCTTGATCACACTGGAGACTGCTTCAGCTATATTTTTTCAAGTTTCCCAAGTCTCAGTGCTGAGAAGAAAAAGGCAGGAATATTTGATGGCCCTCAAATAAGAAAACTCATCAGTGATCCCCACTTTGTTACAAAAAACAACAAAGACTGCAACAGATGCTAGAGCTTGGAATGCATTCTCTGATGTGGTACGAAATTGCACTTGGACAACTTTGCAGATAACTTTGGTTACATGAGCGAAGAGCAAGGTGAATGCTTTCATCAACACATTAATGTTATGGAAGAACGGTACCAAGGCCGATGGGACACCAACATGATGGCAGATTACTGCTGGTCCTTGATGAGAGACATTCCACAAGCTAAACATTGGAGATCATCAAAGAAGACGTTGTTTATGCAAATGTAACATCACTATTGTCAATTAACATATTTGTACATATTTTCCTTAATTTCACGTCAATTCTAAAATGGTAATAAGCATTCACTCATATTTATATGCATTCACTATCACAACTTTGTGCTACAGATCATTAAGTGTATTTTTCATTATTATTGTATATTGTGTCTTACCTTATTCTTATCTGTAAGTCTGTTCAGATATTCAAGAAAAAGATCATAAATTTGCTGCTTATTTGAAACTGCAATATGTGATATCTCAAAAACCTTGTGTGATAAGACAAAAACCGATGACAGATTTGGAATCAGCATCCCAGAATCACCTTAAAACCGTTGGGAAACCTTATGACAAAAATGTTGTTCACCAGTGTTATTAATCAAATTATTATTATTATTATTATTATTATTATTATTATTATTATTATTATTATTATTATTATTATTATTATTATTATTATTATTATTATTATTATTATTATTATTATTATTATTATTATTATTATTATTATTAGCCATGCGTCTCTATGAAGAAATGTACCCTAATCGTGTCATTCCGCATCATACTATGTTTGCACGTTTCCATAAACGTTTTAGAGAAACAGAAAGTTTTAAAAAACTTACTAATGGAAACGGGCGACCTCGCACAGTATCAACTCCAGAAAATGTGAAGAACAGGTTTCCAAGAACTGAGGACAGTCCTACAAACAAGTACCAGAAAGATTTCTGCAACATTACATGTAAGTCATTCGACAGTTTTCGGGGTATTGAAAAATCAACTTCTGTACCCTTATCACATCCAACGAGTGCAGGCACTTATACCAACAGATTTTCTAGCAAGAGTAGCTTTGTGTCGAGGATGCAACAGAAAATTGCAAACAATCCTCCTCACCATTTAAGCAGAAATATTGTTCACCGAATGAGGCAAATATTTCCAGAGACGCCATATATCGAACTTCACAACAATCACATATGGGCTGATGAAAACCCACATGCAATAGTTGAAAGCCGCCATCAACACAGTTTTCATTGAATGTATGGGGTCGGAATTGTTGGCGACCTTTTGATAGGTCCATTCTTTTTACAGCGAGGCTTACTGAAGACGTTTATCGCCAATTTCTAGAACATGACTTGCCTACACTACTGAAGACGTCCCATTACAATAAGATCGAAAATGTATTTCAATCCGAACGACGGCGCTCCAGCTCATTCAGTTTAGTTGCTCGTAACTCTTTGAACACTGTAATCCATGCCGTTGGATAGGTCGAGGAGTACAGAACCTTGGCCTCCGCGGTCTCCAGACCTAGAATGCATTGGATTTCTTCTTGTGGGGTCACCTGAAACATTGGGTTTATACAGCAAGTTGAAAGTCCCGAAGAATTAAGGACTCGCATAATCGCATCTTGTGACACAATCGGCACACACACGGTATATTTGAACCTGTCCGCCAATCAATGCGTCGCAGAATACATGCCTGTATTGCCGCTAGGGGGTGCTCAAATGGACAGTTTAATAACTGATTGTTGGTTTGTAACTAAAAATTATAGTTGTATAAATATCGTTTTATGTTAATGTTGTTATAATTAAATAATTGATTGGTTTTTAACAACAAATTAAATTGATTATTGTTTAATGGTTACATCGTTTAATAGTTTCATCACCTTGTATCTTGGAAATGAGTTTTTTTCACGTGACACATATTATCTAATATTTATGCAAGGAATATCATACTGAATTTTTTTTTCGCAATATTAATGATACACCCTGTGTATATATATTTTTATATTAAATGTAATTATAAAATATAAATATATTAATATATATATATATATATTAATTAAATAATAAAATTGAAAATAAATTATTTATAATAATATATATATATTATATATATATATAAAATATATAATTATATATATACATTTAAATATATATATATATATATATATTATATATATATATATATATATATATATATATATATATATATAATATATATATAATATATATATATATTATATATATATATATAATATATATATATAATATTGGTGCATAAAATACCGTTAAGATCTGGAATATGAAACTTGAAATTGGTGGACAAAACTGATTTTGAACAGCTGCAACATGATTCCATTTTTTTCCCATGTTTGTTGACAGGTTTTATCTCCAGGAGGCAGATAAAGCCAATATTCCAGTGCTCATCTTAGATTCACAATCATGGAATTTATAGCTAACGACAACTGTAATATTTTTACAGTAACCTAGTTATTACATGAGTGATAAAAAGTTGGCTTATAAAACAAAAAATATATCAAATATATATATTATATATTATATATATAAATATATATATATATATATATATATATCTTAATAGAATATAAACTATTTCTAATTATATATATATATATATATATATATATATATAAATATCTAATATATATATATATATAATATATATATATTAGTGTTGCACTGATACCAAAATTTTATCCGATACCGATACAAGTACTCACAATTTTTTCAAAACTGATACTGATACTGAAATTTGGCTGATAACATGAATAACGATACTGATACTTTTATCCCTATATAATATATATATATATATAATATATATTATATATATAATATATATATATTATAATATATGTTTATATATATATATATATATATATATATTATATATATATATATATACTATATATATAATATATGTGTGTGTGTGTGTGTGTGTGTGTGTGTCCTTCACATATGTTACTTTCTTCTCATCTTTTTTTTTTTTTTTTCTTTTCTCTTTAAAGCCAGGGATGGCAATTTTGGTGATTTTTTTTGATTTTTTTAAAAAAAAAATCAGTGATTTTTTTGATTTTTTTGATATTTTTGATTTTTTGGATTTGTAACGTCACATGAAATATAATTTGCAAGTTACAAATTATATATCGCGTGACGTTACGAATCTGAAAAAATAGAAAAGAATAAAAAAAATCAAAAAAATCACATTGATTTTTTTAAAAAAAATCAAAAAAATCACCAAAATTGCCATCCCTGCTTTAAACCAATTTTTTTTTTTTGGCTGTGGCTTTGCCTGTGTGTGCTCCTTACATGTGTTACTTATTTCTTGTTCCCTTGCTTTTATTGACCGCCATTTAAACTAGCCATGTTTTTTTCCCTTAAACTTTTGCCAGTCCTGATTGCTGGGTGAATCCTGTGCAGGGTGCTCTTTCCTCTCGGAGACAGGGGTTGACATGAGCAACTGATGTGTCGGCCTTGCAGGAGAGGGGACCGCGAAGAAGGAGAGGTCAGCGAAACAAAGGAAAGACGGGGAAAGGGGACATGAGTGGGATCAAAATCTATAATGATGATTTGCCCATGGAGTGAAGAATGGGCGTGGAAGCAGGCGATTAAGAGCTCATTATTATTATTATTATTATTATTATTATTATTATTATTATTATTATTATTATTATTATTATTATTATTTATTGTCATCTTGTTATACAGTATTTCATGAGCTTTCTCTCTCTTTAAAAGTAAAGTGAAGGGTGATATAGTAAGATATATATATTAAAAAAATCGTGAAAAGGAAGTGAGGGTTCTGATCGCCAGTCGGAAGTTCTCGGTATTGAAGACCAAGGGAAGATTGAGTGAGAAGACCCAAGGATACACTCCTCTGGGTAAGTTGGAACTAGTTTTTAAGAGTCAGGTTAGACCATGGGGTTTTAATTAGTGTGCTGGTTTGATTGCAGGTGGGAACTTATTCGGGACTTTTTACGAAGTTTTTAAGAAATTGTTCCGGGACTTCTTTGGAAACCTACATAGGACTTTTTTTGTGGAGCCAATTCGTGAATTTGGGAACCGATTCGCGATTGTGAAAAACAAACTCTTGATCTTGAAGAGACATTTCAGGAGTTGTTCTAATTATTTGAGGAACGAGTGCGTGCAGTGGAACCTAACTTCCGCGAAATTTGAAAATTTCTCAATTCGTCCCACAACTGGACAACGGGAGAGCAACGGAGTTATCACGAGCCTGCCATTAGAGGGAACCCGCCAATATCGCAGTGAGTCGTGCACCAGGGGGATTGGGGGCGCCTTGGGTGGGCATTGCAGGGGTATCGCTGGCACTCCCATCTCTTTCCGTGCCTATTACCTTGTTTATTGTTCATCTTAACGTTTAATCGTCCGCACTCTAGCGGCTTATATTGCAAAACTTTGCTTGTTGTCTTAAGTTAAATTATAAGCTAAAATTGTGTTTGTCTCTTATTGTTCCCGGTAGTTTAGCGTCTTTCTGGAGAAAAAGATTGGTCTTAAGGTAGTGTTGGATTGGGCGGCTATACTGAGTCAGTAATCTCGGCCCCGGCATTTACAACTGCTGGGCGCACTTCCAAGAGGTTGTCCTTGCCCAGGGAAACAGGCGCGCTCGGGGAGGGGGGTCGGAGCGAAAAGGAAATCCACGCAACGCTTCACTCCCGTAAGGGACAGTCGGGGAAAAACGAGGGAGGGCGGGAACAGAAGGAAACGGGGCAAAATCCACGTCTGTTTCAGTGGGGTTGGGCGGGAGGAAAAATCCACAAAGATGCTTCACTCTCGCAAAGAGCATAGTCGGGAGAACGGGAGAGGGCGAAACCAGGGTTTCCTGCCAAGGGTTGGGTTTCGAAGGGAGCATAGTCACCGCGGACCGACGAACAAAGTCCGATACTATATTGGATCGAACCTAGCGATAGCTGTAGTGGGTGGCGAGCGTAATCCTCGGTGCTTCACCAAACTACTTAAAAGGAGACCTAGAAAACCTCCGCCTCGCTATCCGTGGCAGCTGCGAAGTTGGCGGTGTCGGATTCGCCACATAGTAAAAATTTTTGGCATCAGCGGGATTGCTTGCTGGCGAGTGTCGCGTTGTCAGGGAGTCATATGTTTTCCTTAACCGTGATGGACCAGAAGCAGACGGTTGCCGGGCCTAGTGGTGTTCCTGCTGGTGTACCCCAGGAACGCGGGGGTTATGATTTGTTCCTCAGTGCATTGAAGGATTTTCGGACCCTCTATGCTGCGGGTGAGATAGATAGATAGGGACTTGGAGGAAGTCTCAAGGGAGGTCCAGCGGACCTTAAGTGAGTGTGGAGGTGCGGCGGTACAGAGGGAATTATCTAAGAAGGAGTTTCAGCATCCCGCCGCCAAGGTCGAATTCAAGGGTGATATTTCAAGTAGTGAAGGAGGCAGTGTGGAGAATTCCTTTTCAGTCCGTTCAAGTTCTGGGGGCCGTCGTAGGAGGAAGAAGAAGGGACCCGCCCGCGCGGAAGAGCCAAGCCGCACCGGATGATGGGCGCGGTTGGTCGGTGGATGATCGGACCTGGCGCAGAGAACAGCAAGAGTTGCTGTTGAACATCGACGAGTCCTTGGCCAGGATTGCCGATGCGATTTCTGGTTATACGCGGATGGCTAGGAGTGTGAAGCCGTTGCCTTTCGAGGCCAGAGGGGTGCAGTCGTTTAATAGTTTTCTTAGGGAGTTTGAGGGATACGCTAGGGATAAGGTGGGAAATGACCCCAACCGTTGGTTAGTAGAACTACGCGCCCATCTGAAAAGTGACGTACAACGAGTTTATGATAAATGTTATAAACAAGGGGCAAAATATCGTTCAGTAGTGGGACGACTCCGCGAATGGGTGACTCATCAGAAGCTGGAGACCCTCGAAGAGAAGCGTGGCAAATTTTATAACGCGACCATGCGCACCGATGAGACCCTTAGCGATTACGCTATGCAGTTGGAGACACTGTTTGGCGGCTCCTTTCCGGAAGCCGAGGGCCCGGATATGGCTCTGTGGCGCCAATTTAAGCATAGTATCCCTCGTGTTGAGAAGGAGAGGGTAAAACTTCGATTGGGTGTTCAGCGGTTAGATGAGGGATGGCGAGGAGAGCCCGAATGAAGGGATCTGCTGAAGGTTCTCTGACGAAACCTTGGAGGGTAGGAACCGTAGTGAGGAGCATAGACAGAGAGGGACCAGGGACGAACCAATCCAAGTGTGGACGTTGCCCGGAGTGGACTACCGGAAAGGATCAGAGGATGGAACAGATTGGGAAGGTGAACAGCGGAGACATACACGAGAGAGTGACCAAGGGTGGACCAGGGTTGGGCCTCGCAGGGACCGTCGAGGTAACCGTGAATATGGCCAGGTTGAGCGCCGGGCAGCGGCACCGAGGAGGGAAGAGCAGGGACCGGCTTACCTCGGACAGTGGTAGGTTGCGTTGTTTTCATTGTCCTAGTAGAGATCACACCAGGGAAGAGTGTAGAAGGTTCCTCGGGGCATGCTTGTTGTGTGGTTTGCCCGATCATTGGGTGACGCGTTGCCCTGATCGGCGGGAACTGCAGAGGGACAGAGCACCGCGGGTAAGCCGGGGACAACTATCTGCTCAGCGGGTACCTTGGAGACCACATTGCATTTGGTGATGTGGATATGACCACAGCGCGGAGGGTTGCTCCGAGTTCGCTAACCACAAACGGAGGTCTTAGGAGCAGAGACAGGCAGTTCCCCAAGCAATGTAAGCTCGCATTCAAGAGGGTTCAGCTTGCATGGTAGGGCAGCCCGGTTTAGAGAATGATGCTGCGGGTTATACTATTGGGTTCCAAAGTCAGAGTGGAGGACAAGTTGGAACTTAGGGTGGAGTGTCAGAAACCGAGGGTTGCCAGAATCTTTTAAAATATTGAGACCCCGAGGCGCTTGGTGTATGCTCGGAATGTGGGAACATGACGCAGAGACTGGGATTGGGGGTAGAATTAAACCCAGAGACCGCATAGTAGATTCATGAGGATGGTCCTCCTAAGCCCCAGCATGTTGCCAAACGGGGTCTGGATGAAGGGGTTCTTGCAAGTGTCCCTGCGGCGGAACGTCCGTTGGTTGACAGTGTCGTGTATATCAGTCAGGCGATAAAGGGGGATGCAGACTTCTTGAAAATTCAACAACTGCTCCACATAGTATGGAGATCCTGGGTAGGCAGGCGGCTGCGTTGGTAGATACGGGGGCTCAGTTTTGGTTGATTAACGAGGATTTTGTCGCGGGAGTGGAATGTGAGCGGAGAAGCAGGGATGGACATTAGGGGATTGGGAAACGCGAACATTTTACATGTGAACACAATGTTGATTCTCGCGTTGAAGATCCACGGGGTTGAAATGCGATCAGTGGAATTCTTGGTGGTACGTGGGTTGTCGCATCAGTTGATACTGGGAATGAATTTCTTCACTGAGAATAGCGTGACAATTAACCCAGCAAGAGGTCGTTTTTCACGTATCTTGGGAGATAAAGCCAGAGAGGATTTTTATTTGAAAGGAAGTGGCCAGAGTGACCGCTACAAACGAATTATGTCTGCGGTTCATTGTGTGGTTCGGGAATTGGCTAAGATTGGGATTGGCAGCTGGAAGAAAGTCCGCGTTGATGTGGCAGAAGAATTGACAAGGGAACACCAGTAGGGTTTACCAACTGAGGGGCGGGAGTTCTTTTTCGATGGATGGAAACTTGCAAAGGACTTGGATCCGCAAATTTCTGTGATGTCTGGCATCATGGATTCGGATGAAACTTTCGAAGTCGTGGTCAGGAACATTAGTAACAAACCTGTTAGGTTGTTGAAAAGGGTGCAGCTGGGTTTATTGCACACGTTGCTGGACGAGGGGGAGCTGGGAGTGAATTTGGCGGTGAATTTGGAAGACGGAGTGTCCAAGGATGAGTTGACCGAGCAGAAGCTGAGGGAGGAATTGACCGTGGGCGAAGGATTGACCACTGATGATTAGAACCAAATTTACCAGCTGTTGTTGAAACATAAAGCCATCCTTAGCGTCGGGGATTTCGATGCGAGTCGCGCTGCTTTGGCGTCTTACTGTATCGAATTGTACGATGCGACCCCCATTTGGCAGCGTCCTCGGAGATTCCCGGCCCCTGTGGCTGATGAGATTGAGCGTCAGTGTGAGGAGTTATGCTTGTTTGACATTACAGAGCCGAGCACTTCACCGTGAAGTTCGCCCGTGGTTCCCGTGAGGAAACATGATGGTACAATATGGATGTGTATTGATTATCGGCGGATAAACGCCTTCACGAAGCCAGATAGGTACCCTATGCCAAACTTGAGCGATGCAGTGTTTAGTCTTCACGGGATGCGTTATTTTACATCTCTGGACTTGGTGAAGGGTTACCATCAGATGCTGATTGATAAAAATAGCCGGGAGTGTACTGCTTTTTCTACCACCAGAGGGCATTACCAGTTCAAGGCGTTGAGTTTCGGTCTTAGGAATGCCCCTGCAGCTTTCCATCGTGAGGTCCAGGCATTGTTGAGCAGTCTCCCCCAGGGTAGGATCGTCATTTATATCGATGACATACTGATCATGGAACGCGATTTCAGGTCCCCCTTGACTCTCTTGGATAAGGTGTTGAGAAAATTGGGAGACCGGTGTCAAGTTGAAGCCCAGCAAGTGCCATTGGTTCAGGAGCGAGGTTCTTTATCTTGGACATTTGGTGGGGGTTAACGGATTAAAGAAGGATCCTCAGTACACGCAGAAGGTTTTGGCATATCCGAGGCCCGAGACGGTGGGGCAGATTGGCGAATTTTTGGGTTTGGTCAATTTCCAATGTAAGTTTATAGCACATTGTTCTGAGATTGCGGCCCCATTGTCCGCTATGACTGGGATTAAGGGAAGTCCGCGGGTTGAATGGACGGAGGGAATGGAAACATCTTTTCAGAAATTGAAGGAGAAGATGGCACGTGACGTGAGCTTGGCTTTTACGGATTACTCCCCAGGTGCTGAGAAACTTGAGTTGTCAGTGAATGTTTAGGACACGGGCGCGGGTTCTTGCCTTACTCAGAGGCAGCAAGGGGAGGAACAGTTGATAGCGTTTTCGTCTATGACCTTTTCGACAGCGCAACGGAGTTATTCTACCATCGAGCGTGAGTTGGCTGGACTGTGATGGGGGGTCAAGAACTTGAGAGCATTCTTATATGGTCGCCAGCTTATCATTTTTACTGACCACCGCCCATTATTGTCCCTCCACGCTATGAAAATGAGTGACAGCCGGTTGGCTAGGACCCTGGATGACCTGGCCGAATTTGACTTTGAGATCAGATAGGAGGAACCAGCGAAGGACAAACTACCCAGGGGATTGGAGGTGATGGAAAAAGTTGACGGCGGAGGCGATTCCTTGTTCAAGTTTGTTGATTGTACTCAAGGAAAAGGGGATAAACCGCAGGGAATGGGAACTTTCCGCTGATGCTTTGTTACTTCGCAAAAGGTTAGTGTCGCAATTGATGGATAACACAGAGTTATCGGATCCCCTTTGAAGGTATAGAGAGGGCACACTTGATGGCAATGATGCAGAAGGGGGACTTTCCTATCATGGATGTATTGCTCGCCGCGAGTAAAAAGTATAAGATCCGCAATTGGGTTCATTACGGTGATAATGCGCCCATTGTGTATGTAATGGATTCTTCCATTGAATACGAGGGCCTGTCGCGGTTGCATCTCCAGTGTATGGGGGAACGCAGTTTAACCCTCTTCGGGAACGCCCCAGTTTTGCAGGACAGTCCCTGGTGAGGAGAAACACTGGATGGCGGAAATCCTGGTTGTTGAGGGGGAGACACCAGAGGGAGAATGGGTGACAGACTGAAACTGCAGAGGGAGAGTCGTCTAAGGAAGGACCGCAGGCAGGGTGCGGGAGATAAGGAGTCTGGCATTCCAACCTGTGTACATGAAGGTACTGGTGTCTCTTGGATGTGGCTGACCATAAGGAGTACAAGGTTCTGTGCGCTCCTGGATAATGGCGCGATGCTTAGCCTGGTCTCCCAAAGCGTCTTTGCCTCCGCCAGAGCTGAAGGTGCTTTGGTGAAAGACCGCGGGATGAATGTGAAGATCAGAGGCATGTCATCGGCCACTGTGGAGGTGAATTTGGGCGCAGTGTTGAGAGTGAGTATGGGAAATGGGCAGATGGAATTCCCGTTTATCATTTCGGGTGAAATGATTCCAACAAGTTGCATCTTGGGCATTAATTTCCTGAGTAAAGCTGGTGTAGAGCTTGATTTCAGAAATGCAAGCATTAAGCGGATCCCAGAGGCAATTCTGGCTTGTCAGGGTACTGTGGAAATGGCAGAAAGTGATATTGAAAGTAAAGTAGAGGATGTAGGGCGAAGGATGGGAAACCAGCTGGTCATGTCCCCAAGTTATTCAGGGCCCAGGAGGCGGATTTTGATTCAGTGTGAAGAGAATTCAGGATGGCCGTGACTGGTTGTTCGCTGGGGGAAGATTGAAGGAGTTCCGTTATTGGCAACACTTGAAAGTTGAGGATCATCTGTTGTTTTATCAGCAAGATGGAGCAGTGCGTTTGTCAGTAGTACCTTTTCGGATTCTTGTCCACTTTTCAGTTTTGTTTCATCAGGAGATGGCCCACGTGGGCACTGCTAAGGTTCACACCATGATGAAACAGTAAGTCTGGCACCCTTCCATCCTCTGTACTGTGAAAGAGGTATGTACCTCATGCCAGCAGTGTCAAAAGTTTAAGATCGGCCATCAGGTTGTGCAACCTCCGGCTTTGAAGATCGTGGCGTCTCGTCCATTTGAGTTGGTGGCCATGGACTTGGTGGTGTTCCCAGCCACAGCTCCGGGAAATATTGGTTGCTTGATGATCGTGGATCACTAAAGAAAGTGGGTGTTGGCACGTCCCATTCGAGATAAGAGGGCCCAGACCATTGTTGCCATCCTGGAGCAGGACATCCTTCCAACCTTGTTCCTCTGGCATTTCGGGCATGATGTACATAGCTACCTCTTTCACGGTACAGAGGATAGAGGGGTGCCAGACGTACTGTCTCATCATGACGTGAACCTTAGCAGTGCCCACGTGTGCAATCTCCCATTAAAACAAAATTGAAAAGTGGACAAGAATCCGAAAGGGGACCACTGCCAAACGCACTTCCCCATCTTCTTGCTGATAAAACAACAGATGATCCTCAACTTTCAAGTGTTCAATAACGCCAGAACTCCTTCAACCTTCCCCCAGCAGACAACCGGTCACGGCCATCCTGAATTCTCTTCACACTGAATCAAAATCCGCCTCCTGGGCCCTGAATAACTTGGGGACATGACCAGCTGGTTTCCCATCCTTCGCCCTACATCCTCTACTTTACTTTCAATATCACTTTCTGCCATTTCCACAGTACCCTGACAAGCCAGAATTGCCTCTGGGATCCGCTTAATGCTTGCATTTCTGAAATCAAGCTCTACACCAGCTTTAGTCAGGAAATTAATGCCCAAGATGCAACTTGTTGGAATCATTTCACCCGAAATGATAAACGGGAATTCCATCTGCCCATTTCCCGTTCTCACTCTCAACACTGCGCCCAAATTCACCTCCACAGTGGCCGATGACATGCCTCTGATCTTCACATTCATCCCGCGGTCTTTCACCAAAGCACCTTCAGCTCTGGTGGAGGCAAAGACGCTTTGGGAGACCAGGCTAAGCATCGCGCCATTATCCAGGAGCGCACAGAACCTTGTACTCCTTATGGTCAGCCACATCCAAGAGACACCAGTACCTTCATGTACACAGGTTGGAATGCCAGACTCCTTATCTCCCGCACCCTGCCTGCGGTCCTTCCTTAGACGACTCTCCTCCATCACCCTTTGCTCCTCTGGTTCTTCATTAGGAAACTCCCTCAACAACTGGGCCCTCCGGCATTCGGTGTTCCTCTTCACCAAGGGACTCCAGCAAAACTGGGGCTTTCCCGAAGAGGGTTAAAGTGCGTTCCCCCATACACTGGAGATGCAACCGCGACAGGCCCTCGTATTCAATGGAAGAATCCATTACATACACAATGGGCGCATTATCACCGTAATGAACCCAATTGCGGATCTTATACATGTCACTCGCGGCGAGCAGTACATCCACGATAGGAAAGGTCCCCTTTTGCATCATTGCCATGAACTGTGTCCTCTTCTTACCTTCGAAAGAAATCTGATAACACTGCGGGTTATCCATCAACTTTAAGACTAACATTTTCCGCAGCAACAGAGCATCAGAGGGAAGTTCCCATTCCCTGCGGTTTATTCCCTTTTCCTTGAGTACAATCAACAGGCTGTTGAACAGGGAATCACCTCTGCTCTCCACTTTTTCCATCACCAATCCCTTGGGTAGTTCGTACCCCGCTAGTTCCTCCTCGGCAGGCAATTCCGCAGGGACCCGAGAAAGTGTGTTTGCTAGTATGTTCTTGCTCCCAAGTCGAAATCTAATCTCAAAGTCAAATTCGGCCAGGTCATCCAGGGTCCTTGCCAACCGGCTGTCACTCATTTTCATAGCGTGGAGGTACAATAATGGGCGGTGGTCAGTAAAAATGATAAACTGGCGACCATATAAGAATGCTCTCAAGTTCTTGACCCCCCATCGCAGTCCAGCCAACTCACGCTCGATGGTAGAATAACCCCGTTGCGCCGTCGAAAAGGTCATAGACGAAAACGCTATCAACCGTTCCTCCCCCTGCTGCCTCTGAGTAAGGCAGGCGCCCGTGCCCGTGCCCGAAGCATCCACTGACAGCTCAAGTTTCCGGAAAAGCCAAGCTCACGTCACGCGCCATCTTCTTCAATTTTTGAAAAGATGTTTCCATTACCTCCGTCCATTCAACCCGCGGACTTCCCTTAATCCCAGTCATAGCAGACAACGGGGCCGCGATCTCAGAACACTGTGGTATGAACTTAAGTTGGAAATTAACCAAACCCAAAAATTCGCGAATCTGCCCCACTGTCTCATGCCTCGGGTAGACCAAAACCTTCTGCGTATACTGAGGATCCTTCTTTAATCTGTTAACTCAAGATAAGGAACCTCGCTCATGAACCAATGGCACTTGCTGGGCTTCAACTTGACACCAGCCTCTCCCAATTTCCTCAACACCTTATCCAAGAGAGTCAAGGGGGACCTGAAATCGCGTTCCTTGATCAGTATGTCATCGATATAAAGGACAATAATACCCTGGGGGAGACCGCTCAACAATTCCTGGACCTGACACTGGAAAGCTGCAGGGGCATTCCTAAGACCAAAACAACGCCTTGAACTGGTAATGCCATCTGGTGGTAGAAAAAGCAGTACACTCCCGGCTATTTTTATCAATCAGCATCTGATGGTAACCCTTCACCAAGTCCAGAGATGTAAAATAACGCATCCCGTGAAGACTAAACACTGCATCGCTCAAGTTTGGCATAGGGTACCTATCTGGCTTCGTGAAGGCGTTTATCCGCCGATAATCAATACACATCCATATTGTACCATCATGTTTCCTCACGGGAAACACGAGCGAACTCCACGGCGAAGTGCTCGGCTCGATAATGTCCAACAAGCACAACTCCTCACTTTGGCGCTCAATCTCGTCAGCCACAGGGACCGGGAATCTCCGTGACGCTGCCAAATGGGTGTCGCATCGTACAATTCGATACAGTGAGACGCCAAAGCAGCGCGACTCGCATCGAAATCCCAGACGCTAAGGATGGCTTTATGTTTCAACAACAGCTGGTAAATTTGGTCCCGATCATCAGTGGTCAATCCTTCGTCAACGGTCAATTCCTCCCTCAGCTTCTGCTCGGTCAACTCATCCTTGGACACTCCGTCTTCCAAATCCACTGCCAAATTCACTCCCAGCTCCCCCTCGTCCAACAACGTGTGCAATAAACCCAGCTGCACCCTTTCCAACAACCTAACAGGTTTGTTACTAATGTTCCTCACCACGACTTCAAAAGTTTCATCCGAATCCATGATGCCAGACATCACAGAAATTTGCGGATCCAAGTCCTTTGCAAGTTTCCATCCATCAAAAAAGAACTCCCGCCCCTCAGTTGGTAAACCCTACTGGTGTTCCCTTGTCAATTCTTCTGCCACATCAACGCGGACTTTCTTCCAGCTGCCAATCCCAATCTTAACCGAGTCCCGAACCACACAATGAACCGCAGAAACAATGTTTGTAACGGTCACTCCGGCCCCTTTCTTTCAAATAAAAATCCTCTCTGGCTTTATCTCCCAAGATACGTGAAAAACGACCTCTTGCTGGGTTAATTGTCACGCTATTCTCAGTGAAGAAATTCATTCCCAGTATCAACTGATGCGACAACCCACGTACCACCAAGAATTCCACTGATCGCATTTCAACCCCGTGGATCTTCAATGCGAGCGTCACCATTGTGTTCACATGGGGAGATATTCTCATTACCCAATCCCCTAACGTCCATTGTAACTTCTTTCCGCTCACATTCCACTCCCGCGGCAAAATCCGCGTTAATCAACCAAAACTGAGCCCCCGTATCTACCAACGCAGCCGCCTGCCTACCCAGGATCTCCATACTATGTGGAGCAGTTGTTGAATTTTCAAGAAGTCTGCATCCCCCTTTATCGCCTGACTGATATACACGACACTGTCAACCAACGGACGTTCCGCCGCAGGGACACTTGCAAGAACCCCTTCATCCAGACCCCGTTTGGCAACACGCTGGGGCTTAGGAGGACCATCCTCATGAATCTACTATGCGGCCTCTGCGTTTAATTCTACCCCCAATCCCAGTCTCTGCGTCATGTTCCCACATTCCGAGCATACACCAAGCGCCTCGGGGTCTCAATATTTTAAAAGATTCTGGCAACCCTCGGTTTCTGACACTCCACCCTAAGTTCCAACTTGTCCTCCACTCTGACTTTGGAACCCAATAGTATAACCCGCAGCATCATTCTCTAAACCGGGCTGCCCTACCATGCAAGCTGAACCCTCTTCAATGCGAGCTTACATTGCTCGGGGAACTGCCTGTCTCTGCTCCTTAGAGACCTCCGTTTGTGGTTAGCGAACTCGGAGCAACCCTCCGCGCTGTGGCCATATCCACATCACCAAATGCAATGTGGTCTCCAAGGTACCCGCTGAGCAGATAGTTGTCCCCGGCTTACCCGCGGTGCTCTTTACCTCTGCTGAGAAATCCTCTATCACCTTGATCACCACTGACACCCAATGATCTGGCTAACCACACAAGCATGCCCCGAGGAACCTTCTACACTCTTCCCTGGTGTGGCCTCTCCTACGACAATGAAAACAACGCAACCTAACACTATCCGAAGCAACCGGTTCCTGCCCGTCTCTCAGGGGTGTTGCCTGGCGTTCACCCCGACCATATTCCCGGTTCCGTCGACGTTCCCGTCGAGACTCAACCCTGGTCCATCCGTGGTCACTCTCACGTCTCCGCTGATCATACTCAGTCTGTTTTATCCCCTAATCCATTACGGTAATTCGCTCCAGGCACCGTTAACACTTGGATTGGTTCGTCAAAGGTCCCTCTTTGTCTACGCTCCTCACTACGATTCTTCCCCTCCAACGTTTCATCCAAGAGAACCTTCAGCAGATCAATCCATTCGGGCTCTCCTCGCCGTCCCTCATCCAACGGCTGAACACCCAATCGAAGTTTTACCCTCCCCTTCTCAACACGAGGGATACTATGCATAAATTGGCGCCACAGAGCCATATCCGGGCCCTCGGCTTCCGGAAAGGAGCCGCCAAACAGTGTCTCCAACTGCATAGCGTAATCGCTAAGGGTCTCATCGGTGCGCAAGGTTGCGTTATAAAATTTGCCACGCTTCTCTTCGAGGGTCTCCAGCTTCTGATGAGTCACCCATTCGCGGAGTCGTCCCACTACTGAGCGATATTTTGCTCCTTGTTTATAGCATTTATCATAAACCCGTTGTACGTCACTTTTCAGATGGGCGCGTAGTTCTACTAACCAACGGTTGGGGTCATTCCCCACCTTATCCCTAGCGTATCCCTCAAACTCCCTAAGAAAACTATTAAACGACTGCACCCCTCTGGCCTCGAAAGGCAACAGCTTCACACTCCTGGTCATCCGCGTATAACCCGAAATCGCATCGTCAATTCTGGCCAAGGACTCGTCGATGTTCAACAGCAACTCTCGCTGTTCCCTACGCCAAGCCCGATCATCCGCCAACCAGCTGCCCCCACCATCCTGCTGCGTGGCATGGCCTTTCGCGCGGGCGGGTCCCTTCTTCTTCCTCCTACGACGGCCCCCAGAACTTGAACGGACTGAAAAGGAATTCTCCACACTGCCTCCTTCACTACTTGAAATATCACCCTTGAATTCGACCTTGGCGGCGGGATGCTGAAACTCCTTCTTAGATAATTCCCTCTGTACCGCCGCACCTCCACACTCACTTAAGGTCCGCTGGACCTCCCTTGAGACTTCCTCCAAGTCCCTCCCTATCTACCTCACTCGCAGCATAGAGGGTCCGAAAATCCTACAATGCATGAAGAAACAAATCATAACCCCCGCTTTCCTGGGGTACACCAGCAGGAACACCACTAGGCCCGGCAACCGTCTGCTCCTGGTCCATCACGGTTAAGGAAAACATATCACTCCCTGACAACGCGACACTCGCCAGCAAGCAATCCCGCTGGGGATGCCAAAAAATTTTACTATGTGGCGAATCCGACACCGCCAACTTCGCAGCTGCCACGGATAGCGAGGCGGAGGTTTTCTAGGTCTCCTTTTAAGTAGTTTGGTGAAGCACCGAGGATTACGCTCGCCACCCACTACAGCTATCGCTAGGTTCGATCCAATATAGTATCGGACTTTGTTCGTCGGTCCGCGGTGACTATGCTCCCTTCGAAACCCAACCCTTGGCAGGAAACCCTGGTTTCGCCCTCTCCCGTTCTCCCGACTATGCTCTTTGCGAGAGTGAAGCAAATTTGTGGATTTTTCCTCCCGCCCAACCCCACTGAAGCAGACGTGGATTTTGCCCCGTTTCCTTCTGTTCCCGCCCTCCCTCGTTTTTCCCCGACTGTCCCTTACGGGAGTGAAGCGTTGCGTGGATTTCCTTTTCGCTCCGACCCCCCTCCCCGAGCGCGCCTGTTTCCCTGGGCAAGGACAACCTCTTGGAAGTGCGCCCAGCAGTTGTAAATGCCGGGGCCGAGATTACTGACTCAGTATAGCCGCCCAATCCAACACTACCTTAAGACCAATCTTTTTCTCCAGAAAGACGCTAAACTACCGGGAACAATAAGAGACAAACACAATTTTAGCTTATAATTTAACTTAAGACAACAAGCAAAGTTTTGCAATAGAAGCCGCTAGAGTGCGGACGATTAAACGTTAAGATGAACAATAAACAAGGTAATAGGCACGTAAAGAGATGGGAGTGCCAGCCATAACCCTGCAATGCCCACCCAAGGCGCCCCAATTCCCCTGGTGCATGACCCACTGCGATATTGCCAAGTCCCCTTGTTAATGGCAGATTGCACGATTACTCGCCTGCTCTCTCGTTACCCAGTTGTGTGATGAATAGGGAAAAAGTTTCTAATTCCGTGGGCAAATTCCGCGTAAGTTAGGCGCTAATGCATGCATTCGTTCCTCCAATAATTAGAATGACTCCTGAAATGGCTCCTCAAGCTCACGAGTTTGTTCTTCAAAAATCGCTGGTCGGTTCTCAAACTTACGAACTGGTTCTCCAAAAAAAGTCCCGTGTAAGCTTCCAAAGAAGTCCCGGAATGATTTCTTAAAAGCTTCATAAAAAGTCACGAATAAGGTTCCACCTGCAATCAAACAAGCACACTAATTAAAACCCCATTGTCTAACCTAACTCTTAATAACGCGTTTAATTCCAACTTACCCAGAGGGGTGGATCATTGGGTCTTCTCACTCACTCTTCCCTTGGTCTTCAATACTGAGAACTCCCGACTGGCGATCAGAACCCTCACTTTCTTTTCGCTATTTTTTTTTAATCTCTTACTATATCACCCTACACTTTACTTTTAAAGAGAGAGAAAGCTCATGAAATACTGTATAACAAGATGACAATAAATAATAATAATAATAATAATAATAATAATAATAATAATAATAATAATAATAATAATATAATAATGGAACTCTTAACGCTGCTTCCACGCCCATTCTTCACTCCATGGGCAATATCACATTATAGATTTTGATCCCACTCATGGAGGAGGGGCTGTCCTTTCCGCCGTCTTTCCTTTGTTCGCGGGACTCTCCCTCGCCGGCCCTCTCTCCTGCAACGGCCGACACATCAGTTGCTCATGTCAACCCCTGTCTCCGAGAGGAAAGAGCACCCTGCACAGGATTCACCCAGCAATCAGGACTGGCAAAAGTTTAAGGGAAAAAAACATGGCTAGTTTAAATGGCGGTCAATAAAAGCAAGGGAAAAGAATAAGTAACAATGTAA
>JABUQX010040923.1:15000-17500 GCA_015478945.1 Trachelipus rathkii | reverse complement strand
TACTATATAGTATATATCAATCACACTATATATAATTAACTTATTATAATATACTATATAGTATAATACTATACTACTATAATATATAATATATTATATCATAATATATATATTTCATACACATCAACTATATATATAATACATATATATTATATATATATATATTATACTATATATATATATAAATATAATAGTATATATATTATTATATAAATATATACCTCATAACGCTGCCCAATATTATTCTTTATACGTGTTAAATCTTGAAATAAACTAGTATATGTGTATAGTGTCGTTCATCAGTTCTTACATAAAAAGAAAAAAAAAAGAATTTAAATTAATCTGCATTTAAAGCTAATTGATATACACGTGAAGAGAACAAAAATTTTTTACTAAGACATTATTTATAATGTTCTCAATAATTTGCTTTGCAATCTAAGACAACTAGTGAGAATGTAAGGAAATTATTTCATCTAGATACTGTACTCAAACAGGTTCACTAATTAGAGTCAAGCAAGGAATGATACACACCCAACACAACACACACACACACCACACACACAACTACACACACACACACACACACACCACCACACCACACACACCACACAAACCCACCTGCACACACACGACGACACCTAACTATATACTATAAATATATATATATACTATAATATACTATATAAATATATAATATTATATAGACTATATAATATATATATATAAATATATATATATATATATAACTATATATATATACTAACTATATATATATATCATGGACAAGCAATTCGAGCTATATATATATATATATATATATTATATATATATAAATATATATATATATATATATATTATATAATATATACTATATATATATATATATATAGTATATATATATATATATATATATATATATATATCTTTCTATTTTTAACGTGCTTTATCCCCTCTCATAGCGGACATGGGGGGGACTATAAGAAACGAACTTAAGGCCGGGCATGCCAAGCCAGTCGCCACCCACGTGTTAGCACCGAATTTCTCTAATTCTTACCTCCAGGAAGATAAAAACTCATACTGCCTACGTGGAGGGATTGAACCAAAGTCCTCTCGCCCATTATAATAACTATATATATAGTATATATCTATATAGTATGTATATATTATATTACCATATAATATATTATATTATATTCATATATACTAGGTCAAGCATCCCGAAGGAGGCCAGGAACATGTAACTAAAAAACTATAACAGCTACACAAAAAATAAGAAACATTTATTAATCAGGAGACATTTTCATCCATGAAATTAAAAGAAAGAAATGAAAAGTTAAAATAACGCTTTTGAAAAATTTAAAATTGCTAAAAATAATGATGAAAAGCTGTATGATAAGCATTGTTTTTTTGAGAATTACGAAGCAGCTCGAAGTACCTAGGAAAGCGCGCCAAATTGCCAACATGATTGATTTTTTTTTTAACTAAAGAATACTCCACGGGTAAAACTTAAAGATGGACAGAGTCGGGGTTTTTCGGCCACCGGGGACGACGGGGGCACTTTGGTCCCCCCCTCCTGTCACCCTCCTGTCCAGTCGAACCCCCTAAAAAGAATATAAAAAGAGAAAATAACATTTTCTTTCAAAGACGTCAAAAATAAAATATATTTGGTAAACTCTTGCTCTCCGTGAAAACGAATGCAGCGGATTCAGGTCAATCACTGCGTTACGCCTGCCAGATCTAGATTGCTCATACAATATTTAAGGTGTTATTAATAATATTATAATAACAATAAATTTTTTTTTTTTTACTTCTCATTGTTGAAATTGCTTGCTGAAATAAAAAATGTTATTTATTTTGCTGTAGATGTTAAGTTTTCTAGTTACATGCCTGGCCCTCGGGATGCTGGCCTATATATATATATATATATATATATATATATTATATATATATTATGATATAGTATATATATATATATATAGTTGAGTATAATATATATATAATATAATATATATATATATTTAGTATATATATATATATATGATATAATACTAATATTATATACTATATATATGCTACATATATTTCTATCTCTTAAATTTCAAAAATTGGCACTTCACTCATAAGATAGTTTCCAGGTATGACTATTTTTTAAAAAACTATTGTTCACTTTTAATTATTTTTGATTCATAGAAATATTAATTAAATCTTGAATAATTTATTCGTCAAGGAGAATGTAGAGCATATAATTATTAAAATTATTAAAACAGAGTTTATAACTAATTAAAATGATTTTCCTTGATTTATTACTTTCCTTCGATAAAATTCTTCACACTCAGCTGAAATCACGTTCGAACGCTTAGCAGGAAAGATAAACTACACCAAAAGCTTTCCTTGAGAGGTAATTTAAATCTTAAAATATGTGTTTTATTTTTCCAAAGTAAATGAAATTTATAAGTGAAGAATAGATTTTAACAGACATACCTTTCATTACGTCTTTTAT
>JABUQX010040923.1:0-7500 GCA_015478945.1 Trachelipus rathkii | reverse complement strand
ATAATGTATTTTTTACCTTTTTAATGCTTATTTTTGTTCCAACGATATAATAACTAATTTTTCAGGAAATTTTCTAACTTAATTATATTTTTTATGAAATATGAAAATCTGTTAATTATTTGTTTATATTAATATTATTTAACGGAACTAGTTATTAGTTTTATATAACTATTATTATTAATAACTATTATTAAGATATTATTTAAGTTATTTATTTGTTGATGAAATGTATTATAGATATAAAAAGATTGCAAAAATAACCTAAATATTTTTTGCTATAAATTTGTGTTGGCTGGGCAACAATCCAGCATTACACCATTTGCAAAGTCCCGCTTTCATACCAATTTTGACCTTAAGTTGGGCGATCAATATAAAGACATTGAAATGAATATGAAGTTTCCCTTAATTTATATTTATTTCCAAATCTCAAAATTCTTCTTTATCGGATTTCTTTGTTAATTTTGTAATTTAATAATGTCTTCATCCTCTTTCATCTCTATTCGTAGTATTACAATTTATCTCTCTCCTCTATTCGAGATATAGCTTATATCGATATATATATAATATATATATTAAGAAAATTATAATATGATCTAAATATATAATTATATATTCTGATAATATCATATAAAAGATATTATATATAGATATATATATATATATATATATATATATATATATATATATTAGGGATGTGACAAAGTATTGGTAAGTATTCGGTATTCGGCCTATTCGCCAAAATAGCCGCATATCCGGTATTCGGCTTTTTGCGCAAACTATTCGGGATACCGAAAATATGAGCTTTCTAAACGATGCATTACATCGAGATTAGGAAAGATTTGTGTCCACAAACTTATTTTTTAGAAACCTTATTTTCAACATAAAATGTTTTTTACTGCCATGCTCTGTAACTCCTATATGTACCGATCTTGGATCATTTGTAGATTCGATATAGAGAGGCCTTTGACATTTATTCAATCTTCTAAATATATATTCATTTTAGAGTTTTGGGATAAATGCGAATAATCATCTTAGTATGATATAAGGTACGGGAGAGTGGCTATGCTATCCATTTCATTTTTATTACATGTTGCAATATGCATTCACGATTCAATATTTTGTCAGAAGTCTGTTAAATTTTATTTACTTGCAGATGCATATCCTCTCATTTTCACCATTTCAGCAACGGCAGCTGCAAAGCTTATAAACTTTACAGATGCAGCTGAATGTCCCAAACAGCATAAATTACTTCAAGACGTTTCTACACGCCTGAAACAGAACTTATGATATGCTTAACAGATTGTTTGACAAAAAGTTCCTCTATCCATATACGCTGCTGAAATGCAATCAGAAATGTTGAACTGATTATCGTGGCAAATATATTCCAATTTACTGAGAGCCATGTTGCACAAACATCACTAAAACCAAGCGTTAAACGTGACAGTAACAGTTCGCCCAAGTATCCCTTCCATTTTAGCAACAAATCTATTTGTAAATAAGGCAATTAAAAAGACAAAAGGTCCAGTGGATGAATTACACTCGTTAAGCAGCTAAGAAGAGCATCAGTAGAAAGAAAAGACTTTCGAAGTTATCTATGTGATAAAAAATCTTCGTGTGTAGCTACTTTCTGAGATCTGCGATTCAAGCTAAGGTTTTCACTATGAATCAGATTTGACATCCAGTAAAAATTGGGTCGTTGAGGAACTGGAAAGAAATGCGATGAAAATTTAGCTCCTGAGCTCCTGACTCTTCTGCTGACGTAGTGGGGGAAATTGAGAGCTGAAGGTGTCCATTTTCACTTCTTAATGGATTGTTTTTAAAGAAATTGTGCATCAAACTCGTCCGTACTGAAAAGAAACGTCGAGAGTGAAAAGGAAGTACCATTCTCTGACATGTGATTATTGCACATAAAAGTAAAAGGCTATATACGGAATTTACAATCAAGAAATAAAACAAATATATAAGTTTTGGCCTACTCTCATGACCAGTGAAGCATGATATTTGAAAATTTCAAGCCCAAATATTTTGTTTTCATGAATTTGAAATAGACTACCACACATAAACCCTTAAGCTCCACCGTCATCAAGTCGAAAGTGAAAGAATATATAGAACAGGAGGAAATATTTATGAAGCCACAAGAAATGTTATCCCCTGAAAATGGGAAAACTGCTAATGTTTTGTCATTTTAACCTTAGAGTTTATTCAAATGAAATTTAGTTTTATATCTTTAACTACGAAACTTTTCAATTTTCATTTAATTTAGGTGTAATTGTGCAAGCCGTTTGCTATAGTAAGACATAGTTATTTTAACTTACGAAGGTATTCTGTTGTTATTACAACTGGTAAAATAGTGGAAAATTGTTGGCATGGTAAAGCCCTGAGATTCGATGTGCATTGCTGATTCCAAATGTAATCGGTTCTATTGGCATATCACACTCGCATTTTGTGATGATATCGTGTGTAACACAGATTTGTAAAATTTTATGATTATTACCTTTTTCAAGAGGTTTTATCTTTTGATTATATATAATTATATATAATATATATTATATATATCTATATATATATTATATATAGTATATATATATATATATATATATATATATATATATATTAGACTCATTGAAGGGGAGAAACAAATTTCGCAGATGACTTGTACAGTCTTTATAGATTATGTTAAAATATAATACAACATGAAAAAGAGTTATATGGACAACATGAAGTGAATAGAAGGAATGGTGTAGTTAAATTAGATAAAACATACCCTACGTGGGTTAAGTAGCTTTCTCTCGTAGGCGATCTACTGTGTCTAGGTCTGGAATATCTTCTTCAGCTCCAACAATTAGTTCGGCTCATATTGATGTATCCACTGCCCGATAACGTCCTTCATAACATTAGATCTTGATGGAAGCGATCACCCTGCTCATCACTAACATTGCCTAGTTATCCGGAAATTTTATTAGGTGAGAATGTAAGTAGTGCAACTTTACACTCATTTTACTGAATACATATATGAGAAATGATTAAAAACTTGTCTAAAGTTCTGTACAATGTTAAAACGGTTCTCGGCTTCCATGTTCCCCAGAAAATTCTATGCTACATCTGAAAAAGCATTCCACGCTCTTGCCTCTAACCCAGTCATTGTTGTAGCAAAGCAGCATCACGGGGAGTGTCCGTATTTGTGGGCCATCAAATAGTATCCCAGCTTTTTCTTTCTCGTCACTCAGGGACCAGGAACGCTTGAGCATATATAAGTTGGGAAGCATTCACCATCAGTGGTCCCAGGGCCTTCTACAAATTGTATTCATCAACTAAGTTTTATGTAGTGGATGGTGAAGATGATGTCCTCTCTGTACAAGTGGTTCACGTACGTTGTTCCCTGTCACCGGCGTCAAGGTGTCCCATCTAGGTGCCATTGCTTTTTTGAGTCAGTGATCCTTGCGCCGGCTGTCCAATAGAACAGAAAGCGGGTATTTGGTGAAACTAGCTTCTGACCGAGCAAAATGTATTTATCACAGTTTGATGGTCGACGCATATTTACCATCCATGTACCTTATATTGTAGCCTCTCCAAATGTCTTGATATTTGGATACTCCTCTCTCATCCGTATCGAGCCTACCTGTTGCCGTTGTGTAACAAAACACCACTTTAAACTGCTCTGGAAGGTTGTCAATAACACAGTCGGCACTTCACGTGCATCTGCTCATGCTGGAGTCCCATAGAGTAAGTAGTAGGCTGCAACTTCACTGCGAATACACAAGGTTATCTCATCTACTGGATGAACACTCCGCAGCTCTGCTCTCTGTTACGGATATATGTACTTGATGCCTCGGTCCAGTAGTATATTTCGAAACCTCTCAGCTCAGTACAAACTTCGGTAAAATAATATACTTTATACAGGATCGTTCAGTTCACCACTGGTAGGAGAATGACTGGACATCCGACTGGCTATTTCAGATGGATGATTAGACATATCCAGGTCATTGGATCTATACATGTAGATATCATAAGTTACCACTGCGTCCCGTATATTCGGACCGCAGTAAACTTGTTGCATACTAGGTAGATATAATGCGGAAGCGTACGTTATGATAAGCCGAGTAGTGCGACCTTAATGATTTATGCTTCTATTACCTAGGAATATGCAAAAATAGGGATCCATAATTGCACGAAAAGGGATGTGATACAGCAAATCCCAGAATATATATGGAAATCGCACCTACGAATTACTAATATCTGCTACAACAGTCCATCTAAGTAAAATATTTTCACTGTTTTTTTGCTTGACAGTGTAACTTTTCTTATGTTCCTCACTATACCTAATGGAATGATAATACCGCGAACTTGAATAACTATTCGCATATATATCCGATAGCGAAGTTGTATTTATTCGTCCGAATATTCGGTATTCGGCCGAATACTGTTTAGCCGAATATTCGGTATCCGGCTTTTTCACTATTCCCTATTACACATCCCTAATATTATACTAGATATATATATATATCTATATATATCTTATTTATATAATAATATAGATATATATATATGATATTTATATAATATTTATATATATATAGTTATTTATTATATACATACATAATCATACATAATATTAATGTATATACATATTAATACATACATACATACTACATACATACATATATACATATAACATACATACATATTATACATATGCATACATACATACATACATCATACATACATACATTACATAACATACATACATACATAACATACATTTATACACTATATATATATTATATATATATATTAGATATATATAATATATATATATACTTATTAACTATATATATATTAATTTATTCTATATATAATATATATAATATTATATATATATATATATATGAGTTATTATATATATATTATAATAATATATATATAGTATATTATATATTATATACTATAATTATATATATATATTATAACATATATATATAATATATAAATTATTATTTATATAATTATATATATATATATATATATACTATAATATTATATATTATATAATATATATAATATAATATATATATATATATATATTTAAAATAGTTTATAGACTTTAAATTCAATTGTTAATTGAAATTTATACGTGAAGTGAAATTAATTTGCTACTTGATATTAGGAATTCCACTTCAAACCAGAAGAGCCTTTAGGACGCCATTTTGAATTATTTATTTTCTTGGATCTGTAGTTAGAAGAAAGACTTTTCTTCCGTCAACAATACAGAAAAATGTTTAAGTCAGGTTAACAAACGTACCACAATGAACTCACAGTCTACGCATCTGTTCATCATACTAGCAACCGGGTGGAGAGACAAACCATGAAATCATGTTATTTCCAATGGTTTTTCGTAGTTCATAATGAATTAATCCGATTTTCAAATCGATTGAGAGTTCAGGGTTCAGAAGAAAACTATTAGCGAACGTCCGTACATAAAACAAATGAATGTCAAAAGCCCACGGAAGTCTAGAGAAGAGCGCATATTTCGCTTATGAAGTTCGTGTTAAGAGAAATTTTGCTGCAATTGCTTAAATTATTATAAGTTTGCGCAAGATTAGTATAACTAAGAAGTCCCAATACTCTGACGAGAGAAGCAGAGGAGAGAGAGAGCAGAGGAGAGAGAGAGAGAGAGAGAGATGAGAGAGGAGAGAGAGAGAGAGAACAGAAAAACAGAGAGTGACGACGAAGAGAGAGAGAAGCATATAATGACATGAATACTTAGCTTCTGGTTCGCTGATAAAAATGAAGTTATATTTAGTACCACGAGAGCTCCGCAACCGACCGATAGTAGCGCCTATTATATAAATTGCTAAACTTTTGAGCTTATGAAGTTCAAATCAGCCATGTGGATTGAGCTTTGAAGTGGACAATTCTTCAATCAAACACTTTTCTGTGTAAAAGAATTCCTCCTTACTTTGATCAATTAAGGTTAGTAGGAAGGTGTACAACCTCCCTCCCCACTTGAGATTACGATTATGCCCGCACCAATTCATGTGGGGATGCCCTGAACAATATAGACTGAACTTATACATCATATGACCGCCCCTACTAAAGGCATCACCCCAAAACGATAGATTAAACTAAACTAATATACTATACTATAGAAACGCCGATAAATATCTATATAAATCAAGTTCAATATAGTATCATACTATATCAGTGGACAGGCCCTACGCTGGAAGAATCACAACTCTGGCCGTAGCAGCAGTTGATTTATATTAAACGATATATCTAATCTATAATTTAGACAATGTATCCCAACTTACCCGCATCAACAGCCCCTCTACAGATAGACGCAACCATATCTATTACAGTATAACATATAAACCACTAGCGGCATACCATCATCCCTATACGCTATACGCCTACATATACCATCATTCAATCCATTATATAGAATACAATATAATATCAAATACCTATATAAAGTCACCGATTTCTAACCACTAACGGAAACGTAAATACTAACTAATCATCATATAAGATACCTAACCACCTGACATACTTATACCCCTTATAGAGTATAATATTATATATATTATATATATATAACCGCTAACACATATACAGCTATATATCTACTAACGCTAACATCGAAAACATATTTTATAATCCCTATATAAACAGTACCGATAACTCAAACTATACTATGGAATGAAAAAGCTTGTTTACATTATATTTACCAAATTCTTAATTTTAAATCACATACCAATTGAGTAATTTCTTAGGCCTACTATCATTTTTTAAAATAGAGCTGGCTTTTGATAGATAAGGTTTTAAAGGTTTTCTTTCTTTAATATAAATCTAACTACTCCATTATGCTTATTTCACTACATTAGATTTTAATGAATTCAATTCTAATACCACTTGACATCACCCTCCTAAAGAACTATGAACACCTATCCCTAACTGCATGTTCTGACTAGGCATTCCCGATCGAGGTAATAAACTTCGGCCCCTTGTCATCTGTTAGATACCATCTCACCAAAACACATTCCTTTCCACCACTATAAAAACCCAACCACCCCAACACAACCACAACGATAGTTTCGCCACCCCTTACAATTATACGCAGAGCGTACGAACCAATTTAACTAATATACCCGTACTCATAATCGATATATTTTTCTGCTCGATGATTATACGGATAGGACAAACTAGCCCGCTCCTTATAACGTTGACCGTTCAACAATGATGTTTTGTTGGTGATGATCAAAAGAAAGAATTTGCTTACTTTAAGATCAGAGATAGGAGCGAAGATTCTAATTTGAATTCAAATTATTATTTATAGCATAATTATTGTTGGTTGTTTGTACTGGTAATTTATGAGCAAATTAACTTATTTTTGGCAATATTTATAAATTTTATAATTGGTTTACTTGATCATTGTGATGTTCAATAAAAAAACCTAAATATTACATTAGTGGGTATCGAGACTACAATCGCCTCGTGTGTCTC
>JABUQX010040922.1:32500-38963 GCA_015478945.1 Trachelipus rathkii | reverse complement strand
AGTCTTGGGGAGAAAAAGGTATATGAAGAATATATATATATATATATATATATATATATATATATATATATATATATATATATATATATATATATATGGAGAAAAAACGAGAGATGTGGGCGAAGGGAAGAAAAAGCTATTTAAGATGGCGAAGGCGTATAGAAAACCAAAAAGCATAACTTGAAATATAAAAGATAGAAACGGAGAGATTCTTGTGAGACCAGAAGAAAGAAATGATAGATGGACCGAATACTATGAAGATCTGCTAAATGTAGAATACAGAGAACAAGAGGAAGAAGCTGCAGATCAGACGAGGGAGGAGGAAGGCGGAGAGATAACATTGGAAGAATATGAGGAGGCTATAAAAAGATGAAGAAAGGTAAAGCTCCAGGAGAGGATGGAGTGGCTGTGAAGTTGGTGGTGGAGGGAGGAGAGGAGCTGAGAGGGAGAATCATCAGTTTGATGAACAAGTGTTGGAGAGTGGGAAAGGTGCCGGAAAGGAAGGTGGGGTCAAAGCAATAATAATAATACCGATATATAAAGGTAAAGGAGTTGCAGGAAGCTGTAATAATTATAGAGGCATTTCACTGATGGACCATCTAACGAAAATATACGAAAGAATATTGGAGAGGAAGTTGAGAGAGAAGGTAGAGCCGAGACTCGGAGAAGAGCAGTACTGGTATAGAAGAGGAAGAGGAATGACGGACCTCTTATTCACACTGAGAATGGTCTTGGAGAAGATGCTGGAATATGGCAAGAGATTCTTTGTAGCTTTCATCGATCTGCAAAAGGCATTTGATTCGGTGCCAAGGAAAAAGCTATGGAGAGGAATTATGGTGTGAAGGGTAGATTAAAGAAGGCAATAGAAAGTATGTATGAGAAATGCAGTTGTAATGTTAGAACTGAGTGCGAGAACGATAGATGGTTTGAGGTGAAAATAGGAGTAAAGCAGGGGAGTGTTT
Organism: Trachelipus rathkii; assembly: GCA_015478945.1. NCBI lineage: Eukaryota > Metazoa > Arthropoda > Malacostraca > Isopoda > Trachelipodidae > Trachelipus > Trachelipus rathkii. Next base: position 38,001 of record JABUQX010040922.1, on the reverse strand, counting down.
TATTGCCACTGCTGTTTATATTATATTTAGACGTGGTAATAAGGAAAGTGAAAGAGAGACTGGGAGAATTTGAAAGGGACATAATGGCATATGCGGACGATCTTGCTCTGGTGGCATGTTGGAGCGATAGAGAGGAGACGATTCGAGAGGTGGTAGAGTTGTTTGCGGAGGAGTTGGAGGAAGCAGGGATGAAGGTGCACGTACAGAAGACAGAGATATTAGCAGTAACCTTAGGAAATGAGGAGGGGATGAGGATGATGGTGAGAGAGGATGAGGTGAAGGAAGTAAATACCTTCAATTATCTCGGAGGATGTTTTAACAGAAGGGGAGGAAGTGGAGGAGAGATTACGCAAAGAATGGAAAAGTATGAATTAATTATGAAAGCGGTATACCCCATGATGAAAGATAGAAACGTAGGAAATAGGAAGAAAGTGATTTTTAACAGTATACTGACTCCAACACTGTTGTACGGAGCGGAAACATGGACAACAACGAAAAGAGAGGAGAGTAGAATACAAGCGGCGGAGGTGAGGGTATTAAGAACTATGATTGGAAAGAGTAGGAGAGACAGAATAAGAAATTAAGTAATTAGAGAAGATATAGGGGTGAAGAAGATGATACTGAAGATGGATGTGGGGGGAGATTTAGATGGTGGGGACATCTGGAGAGGACGGAGCAGGAGAGAATGCCGAAAAGATGGATTGGACACCAGAGGGCAGAAGGCCAAGGGGAAGACCGAAGAAGAGATGGGCGGAGTTGGTGGAGGACTCTCTAAAGATGTCAGCTACCAAAAATAAGAGTGCTGAAGAGAAGATAGTGCTGGAGAGGGATGTCTGGAGAAAGATGTTTGCGCGGCTGACAGGATGAAGAATCCTCCCGGAGAGGAAAGAAATATATATACATAGCAGCAGCATATATAGAGCAGTTATGTTGCTATAAAGAAGTTATAGCAGCAGTAAGGAGTTAGTTGAGTTATATATATATATGTTATGTATATATATATATATATATATTAGTTATTATTATATATATATAGTTATTATATATACATATATATATAAAATTTCAATAAGAACTTTACCCATCGTTTTATATAAGGTCAATTTCAGTTTCCTTGCTTTATGACTGAGGTGATTCAAAATATTTTCATTGCTGACTTCTGTGCTGAGATCTCGATGAATTGACAATAAAGCAAAACCTGTAATGCGATCATCTCCAACACTATTCCGTATATAAGTTTTCAGATCGCCTTATCGTCGGAAAAGGTTCTTTCTACTGTTGCGGTGGATACAGGCAATACTGCTAAGATATTCAGGAGAGTAGCAATGTTAGGAAACCTCCTCTTTTCACACTTAGCCAAAACACCGATCGCAGTTTTTTGGTTTTTCATTTTCTAACAGTCATTAACGCTGCCAGAGACACCACTCTCCTTTTAGTGTATCCTCATAGGATCTATTTTTTCAATATGCTTAAAAGGTACATTGCACTTTTCTTGTAAAATATACTGAAGTGAAATGATAGTGGTTTCATGCGAGAGAAATCGATCAGTCAACGAAGAAATCAGATCATCAATAAACGGAATAAAAACTGAGATGCGGTAATATGATTCGGGATCTGATGTAGGCACATTACAACGATGTTTCTGGAACTTCGTAGTTCTTGGAATTGTTATTTAAATACCTAAGCTGTCGCATACATCGCATACATTTTTAGCTTGTGTAAATATGGTTTTAAACCTGTGTCTACATTTTGTCTATCTTTTCGAGAAGTTGAATAATGTCTTTCACTAAGTTTATTGCACTGACAATGTCCAAATAGACTCTCTGTAACTGTTTTGACAAGGTGTATATAATTCCAAGAAATTTACTTAAAACGTATAATGTTATTATAAAATTCTAATTACTGATTGAATTTAACAACGAAGTAGCTTTGTGATTCACCGGGCCATTCTTTTATTTCTTCCAATGACGCAAGTATTGGTTCAAGAGTCTCTTAAAAAGGAAAACCGCTTTATGCTGTTCGCACCATCTCATTAATATATATATATCTTTTTTGATCCTCTTGTTATTTTGGTTACTAGAAAACTCTTTTATTTTATCTTCCAGAAGTTTTGTGCGCTTCGGACTCGATCGAAAAAAAGTGCATATTTCAGAGATGAATCCTAAGACGTTTCGAATTGCCTGAATTTTAGAAGAGTCTGAGAGAAATAAATTTAAACAATGTGCTACACAATGTGTGTATAGAGCTTTAGTTAGGATACCTATTCCGAATAACAGATTGCTCTCTCGAATTCGCCTCTCATGGAGGAGGCTCCATCATATCCTTGGCCTCTTAAATTTTCGAGTTTAAACCAAGATAGCCGAGTCTCTCCAAAATTACATTTGCCAATGCTTTCCCTGAGATATCACCTAAACCGGAACAAATGATAAAAAATCCTCTCTTAAATTTAGTAAAAGGAGTATCACTTCCATCACCACAAATCGCGTACCTTACACAAGGTGAAAACTATTTTGTTTGGGAAATATCCATTGTTTCCTCAGCTAACACTGAAAAAAAATTATTTTTATTAACTTCTTCCACTATTTTCCTTTGTATAAGCTGACTAAATGTCTGTAATATTTCATTCTGTATCATCGGTCTCGTATAAATTGAATTTTTGGACGATAAAGGTAAGGTTGTTCAAAACATGGTCACCTCCATTTGCTCGAAACCTAAGGCTTCTAAAATTTCCGTCATTTTCAGCTGGAGTTGATTGATAATTCAATACGTCCAGAGTCACTTGAGCCCCTTAATGCAAGACCTTGCTGGCCACATAAACGTATAGTTTCAATTATTTTTTTTATTTTTCTTCACATTTTTCTTATTTGAGTGTCCAGTTGTTTGACTATGCTTTCATTTTTTTCTGAACAAGAGCTTCAATATTCTTTATATTATATTATATTATTATTATTAGCTACAAATTATTGGTTATATATATATATATATTAGTTGTTATATATATTATTATTGCTATTGCTGATATTACATATATATATATACATATATATATATATATATATTATATATGTAGTCTTGTTTTCTGCTGAAAAAAATTGCAGCCTCAATACTTTCGGGGCTGCAGCCCCCCCAGCTCTGGGTTACGTCCCTGACATACATATTATTGGAGTTGCTGTTGTGCCAGTTACAGTTATTATATTTGATATTATTATTATTATTATTACTATAAGTATATATAAACATAGCTGAAGAATAGTTGAGTTACAGTGCCATTATTATGCTATTGCTGGCTGGTTACTGTATTGCTGGCATATTATTATTATACATATATATATTATGAATATTATTATATATTATATAAAGTATATATATACATATATATATATATATATATATTACATATATTATATATATATATATATATCCTCAACGTGACGTATGGAGACAATGAAATCCTACTTGGCTCATTGTGAATGTGACAGTGAATTTTAACCAATAGCAATTATAGGAATGTTTTTCTTGCTGAATCATCACTTTTAAGACTTTCCAATAATTTTTCTCTCACAAATGAATGAAAGGATATATCTATATATATATATTTCTCGCTGGTTGCTGGCTGGTTATTTGCTGCTGTTATAGGTTCACTGGCCTGGTTACATATACGCGTATATATTATGTTATATTGTTAGTTATACATATATGGCTATTATTAAGGCTGGGTTACATTAGCCTGCTGGTTGGCTACAGCAGGCTGAAGCAGTGGCATATACAGCTGCTGGCTGAAATACTGGGTTACGTTGCTGGCGCGCTGGCTATTGCTGGCGCTACGCTGGCTGCTGCTGGCTGCTGGCTGGCTGGTTACGTTGTTGGCATGCTGGCTGCTGCTACGCTGGCTACTACATATAGGCTGGTGCTGGTTAGCTGGTTACATGTATATATACATGCTATACATATTGCTCGTCTCACATTGATATATATATATATATATATATAGATATATATATATATTCACGTTATATTATTTTGAAGTAAGATGATGAACCCATTTTGGATTGCATAAGTGCATCCACTTCCGAAAATTTCAAAGGTCAAGTCAATGGCAATAAATGTAAAAAGAAAAACATTTTAATCCTTACTACCATAGGCAATAAAGGCATAAATGGAATGCATGTAATTTCTCTCGAGAGATTTCTCGCAGGGCTGCCAACCGCATCTGGAGCTTTGAGATAAAAAAAAATAGGGAAGAAAGACGGAAGAAAAGGAAAACGTTTTATTGGCGACAGAATATTTATTGTTATTATGACAAAGGCCAAAAGACGAAAGATTCTCCGTGGGAGAAATTTAGATGTGGAGAATGCGCGATTCGTTCTACTTCAGTTTATTAGAGGAACTTATGGTGACATTTGTATTTGGCTCTATTACAGCTGTGGGGGAGCCTTTCTCTCTCTCTCTCTCTCTCTCTCTCTCTTACCCTCTCTCTCTCTCTCTCTCTCTCTCTCTCTCTCACGCTCTTTCTCACACACACACACACACACCTACACACATGCACATACACAAACAAACACACACGCACACTCAAGCAGAAACACGTACACAGTTATAATGGAATACAGCGAACGGTATTGGCAGAGAGAGAGAGAGAGAGAGAGAGAGAGAGAGAGAGATGAAGAGAGAAAGGAAGAGCAAAGAGAGAGAGCGAAGGAGAGAGAGAGAGAAGGAGAGGAGTGGAGTGGAGAGGGAGAGAGAGAGAGAGGGAGAGAGAGAGAGAGAGGAGCAGAGGGAGGGAGAGTAGGAGAGAGAAGAGAGAACAAATTAGATAAAAAACAAACGAGAAATAGAGAGGGAAAATAAGATAGCAAAAGAAGACAAGACAAAGAAAAAAAGTTAAATGAGAGCAGAGGAAAGAGCGAGAACACATATTATAGAAAAGGAATAGAGATAAAAAAAGATGAAAGAGATAGATGGCAAAGAGAAAGAGAGAACAATTATATAGAAAAAAGAAAATAGAGATAAAAAAGATGCAAGAGAAAGAAAGAAAAAAAGAAATGAGAGAGAGAGAACAATTAGATAGAAAAAAGAAAATAGAGAGAAAAATAGATTCAAGAGAAAAAAAGAAAGAAAAAAGAAATGAGAGAGAGAAAGAGTAAGAGAGAGAACAATTAGATAGAAAAAATAGAGAAAAATAGATGCAAGACAAAAAAAGGAAGAAAAAAGAAATGAGAGAGAGAGAAGAATTAGATAGAAAAAAGAAAACAAAGAGAAAAATAGATGCAAGAGAAGGAAAGAAAAATAAAATGAGAGAGAGAGAGAGAGAGAGAGAGGAGAGAGAGAGGAGAGAGAGAAGAGAGAGAGAGAGAGAAGAGGAGGAAGAAGAAGAGAAAACAAATTAGATAGAAAAAAGGAAAAAATCGACAGAGGCGTGGTAGAAAAATAGATTTGCAAGAGGAAAGAAGAAGAAAGAAAAAAACATGAGAGAGAGAGAGAGAGAAGAGAGAAAGAGAACG
>JABUQX010040922.1:0-20000 GCA_015478945.1 Trachelipus rathkii | reverse complement strand
ACAAACTCCTTCCCATATAGATAGTTATCAAACTTTCGCACCCCAAATATTATTCCAAGTCCTTCTTTTTCCAGTGTGGAGTAGGAACCCTTTCCCCTGTCGATAGTTTTTTGGCTTGCATAACGCCATAGGGAACAATCCGTCGTCAAACTCCTGCAGCAGTACTGCCCCTATAGCCACATCACTCGCATCTGTTTGGAGTACGAACGGCTTAGTAAGATCGGGAAGCCGTAATATGGGTTTACTGACTAACATTCGCCTCAGGGTCTCAAACGCTTTCTCCTGAGCTATTCCCCATGACACCTTATTTGGTTGTTTAAATTCCGTTCCTTCTGAACTTCCTTTGAGAGGTTCAGAACTTTCCAAATAAATCTCGTTTTCCTTTTTACGCAAAGTAGCAGTTTCCTTTTCACTTCTCCTTCCAGCGAGTTCTTCAAAGTTCCCTTTCTTTTTAGTCTTCCCAAGATTCAAATATTCTTTAACCTTTGACTCATCTAAGGACTTATCTTAGATCTTCCATAGATTCATTTTTAGTTTCATTAGCAGGATCAGTATATATATATATATATATATATATATATATATATATATATATATATATATATATATATATATATATATATATATATATATATATATATATATATATATATATAATAATAATATATAACTATTAATATATATATATATATATATTATAATAATATATATATATATACCATATATATATATATATATATATATTATATATATAATATATATATATATATATATAGTTATATATATATATATAATATATATATATATATATATATATATATATATATATATATATATAATGGAGATATGATATATTAATATCTCATTAAATGAGAAGAAGACAAATTAGTTTGTGTTATTTTAAATACATTTCTGCACAATTATTTTGCATTAAAAACTTTCTCTTCTCTTTCATGCTTGGGATGAGGGCGTTGTTTTTCTTACTTCCAAGACGCTTTCCAAGGGAATGAATACACGGGTGTAAACTACATACTGACGTACTTGCGCAGAAATGTATGTATACATAGGTGTGTGTGTGTGTGTGTGTGTGTGTGTGTGTGTGTGTGTGTGTGTGTGTGTGCGGGCTTAATTCAAATGTAAATATAATTTTAATTTTTACTTTTTGTACAGGTATTTGCGACAAAAAGGATAGAAGGAAGAAATGTATAATTTAAAGCGTTTGAACGAAACGAAAATAAAAAAAAAGAAAAAGAAAAAAAAGGCTCAGTAATTTGAGCCTTTTCTTTCAAAATAAACCGTACGAGAACTTGAACAAAAAATAAGAAAAAAGAAAATCACTTTTTCATATTTGATGGAATTTAGATTGAGGATTCGCAAGATCTTAAACTGGGATTGGGATACTCATTTACACAAGCATTGGGGTTGCGGATGCGAATTGCAACAACACTATATATATATATATATATATATATAATTTATATATATATATATATATATATATATATATATATATATATATATATATATATATATATATATATATATATATATATATATATATAAGGCAGTATCAAAGAGGAGTCAGGGGGTCTGAACCCCTTACCGAAATTATTTAAACTATCAAAATTTCTCTTAATTTTAATTTATTAGAATACTATAAATAGTTAATCAAATCAAATGAAAAGTATATTAATAGATATGAGGAAAACCTTTTTGTGGTTCGTGAAGACTTTTAGGTTTAGTGTGTGTTGAAAGAACAAAGGGAAAATCTGTAGCGGAGGCAATTCTAGAAGGTTGAAATAAACAGTGACTTTTTGATTGGACAACTGCGATGATTGCTCAGCAGCAACTAAGGTATTCAAACTCTTGAAATATAAAGTGGGAATTGTATGCATATTTTCTGTTCAGATTCATATGGGGTAAAACACATCAAGAAGTATTGGCACAGTGAAAACAACTGGGCACTATTTTATGTCACCAAGACGGACAACTATTGTATATGATGGATGGACAAAAAACTACACGAATATAAAGGTGGGTGAAGAGTTACTATTTAGAAAAGTTTTTAAAGCAATTATTGAAGCCTTAGAGGAGCATGAGATGGATCAAGATATTAAATCTTCTTCAAAAACCACAAATATTTTAAAATCTGTTTTGACGAGTGAATTGGTTTAAAGATTTATTATAATTTCAACTTTATTCACTATTACTCTTCCATTAAATACTATATTTCAATCAACTGCTCTTAATCATATTGAACATGCGATGCTTCCTTTGAAAGATTTTCACGAAAGCATCAGTAAAAAATTTCAAGCAATTTGGTATTTTCAACAGAATTTCTGCTTTCTGTTAATTAATTAATGAAGAAATGAGAATGTCTCTTATCAGAATGAATGTGAAATGAAAAAAAACAAAACAAAGAAATTGCAATCCTTCTTAATGACTTTTCAAACACTTAAAGAGCAAGCTCTTGAGACAAAAATCCATACTTACCAATTCTTGTAAAGTCATTCAATCAATATCTATTAAAATTTTAACACATTTTTTAAAAAAATTGATCTATCTTACTCACATCGAGCACTCCAGATATATATTTCTTTACTCTAAAAGGTCTCAAAACAAACTTTCTCAATTATTCATGGGTGGAAAGACTAACAGAACTGACTTTAATAAGTGCTCATCATAGCTGCACAATGTAAATGGGGGAAGTTATAAATCATTTTGCTGCTAAGAGAGCAAAGAGATTAAATTTTTTTTTTTAATATTTTAAAATTGCTATCAATCAGATTATTTTATTCCCTTTATTCAAGTATTCAAGTAAGGATATATATATATATATATATATATATATATATATACTATTATATAACATATATATATGAATATATTATATATATATACTATATATATATATATATTATATATATATATATATATATTATAATCCCTTTTTAATGTATGTTTGGGTGTTAGTATGTGATTTTGTTGCCTGAGGACACCGGAAATGCTTTTCAAAATGGCAAACAATAAAGTGCAAGCGCGAAATAATAATAATTATATATATATATATATAATATATATAATCTAGAGACGCATATATCTAGATTTATATAAATCTATATATAATATATATATATATATATATATATATAATATATATATATATATATATATATATTTATATAACTACTAGAGCCGGATTTGGAATGCTAAATTTGTTAAAGCCCAAGCAAAGAGTCGGAGGCGGCGGGCATATTAAAATGATGGATCCGGATCCGGAGCCGGATACATTAAAATAATTTAAGAGCTCCGCCGCCTTGATTGATAATATACAAACAAAAATATACATTTCGACCTTTGAGATTTTTATATACTGTTATACACCAATCCTAAATACAATATGATTTAATGGCACAAATTAATGAAAGATGTATTATAAAAAACAATATTACTAAACACCTTGAAAAAAGATTAGTAATACTGATTCACAGAAGATTTGATATAATACATTTTAAATTACAATGCTTCATTTCCACATCTTATTTTGAAGAGAAGTATCCTTGAAAAGCTAAAAATTCATTATTCTACTTTCAAAATTACATGGTTCTATCGTAGCTGAATGAAACGGATGTGAGGAGGATGTGGAGGGAACACTTTTAAAAATTTGCGTATCATTGTAGTAAAGAAAACGTGATAGTGAATTTATAAAAACTATATCATTTTATAAAAATGCTGAAGATGGAAATGAGTTTCATAAAATAAATGATAATAATATTGCAAATGAATTCATTTATTTAATAAGTATGTTAATGTTTTTTTTTATAGCAGCGCTAGCTTGATTCGATATAACAGTAGATAAAAAAAGGATAAATGGACGACAAAATGCTTTAAAAACTTATAATTAATAATTTATAACAATTAATTTAAAATAAATGTGAATAATAATATGATATTAGTTATGAAATATGTTTAGAAAGACTGTAACTCACAGATATATTATACAATAGATTATAATATGTGACGCTGATATCAATATGGGATAAAAAATAAAAGATTATAGAACGAATTGATTAATTACATTCAATTTGAACTAAAATATTGATATCACTTTAATAAAAATCTTAAATTTGATAGCAATTTAAATAAAGAAATATAAAATGATATATTTTATGAAAAAAATGATATAAAATTATAATCATATTTTATAAACTGTATAAAAACTAACTACATTATATTATAATTGATAATAATCAAAAAACATATTTATAAATATGATATAATAACCATTGCTAATCATTACTTTTAATGGTTATTTATATATTGTGATCTGGATTATATAAAAATATATATAATTTTATATATAAATAAATAAAAATGATAATCATTATGTATATATAATATGTTAAATGATAATCTATTTTATTAATAAAATGATAATAAATATTAAATACTTTCCTCTCAGATATTTATGCTAATTTTTTTTTACATTAAAGTGCTAACAAATAAATGATAAATATAAATGTAACTAAGAAATATTTATATACGCAAATAATAATAAATGGATAAAATATGATAATCATTTTATATAATATGATAAAATAAATTAATAATCATTATTATAAATAATGATAAAATATGATAATCATTTTATAAATAAGGTATATGATAATAGATAATATATTTTATAAAATAATGTATATATTAAATGAAAATCATTTTTATACAAAATATAAAAGTTATATATTAAAATTACTTATAATATTTCATAAATGACCAATCTCCAATTAAGTGAATTTCGAACATACTATAATAGAGGTGGAATATAATAACATGTTGTATTATAGTTATTGTAATATTTACTGTCATTCATTTATGAATTATTTATAATTCATAAATTAGAAAACGAAATTTCTAATTATGAAATAGATAATAGAGAACTGACTACATACTATACCAAAAAAAAGTAAATAAACACATCTTCAGCAATTCTACTTAAATAATAATATATATAGTATAATGAATTTTATATAAAATGGAAAACTTCTGATACTATGTGAAAGGTAAAAAGGATTTAAAATGTGCGATAAGATGCATAAAACCTAAAAAAATGTCGATACATGGTAGTATATAATTTGACAATAATATGAATTTCATTACATAAGATGCTTTAATAAACAACCACACAAAGTAGTATCAGGGCCCCGATACCAAGATATATATCTATTATTAGTTTATAATCATAAATAATGTAATCATTTTAAAATAATGTATATAAATGTAATCATTTTATAAAAATGATAAAATAATAATCATTTTATTAATAAATGAATGAAATGATAAATCATTTTATAAAAATGATAATAAATTAGATAATAACCTATTATAATAAAATTATTCAATAATAGATTATTTTTTTTTATAATATAAAATGATATATACAAAGGATTATCATTTTACTAAAAATCGTACATATTGTATGATTTAAATTATATAATTTAATGAAGTAAACTGATTTTAATTTCAAATAAATGAAAAAGGTCATGAGTACAAAAATTATATTTATTTTTACAAATAATAATAAAGATAAAAATTGTTTTTATATAAATATGATATTAAAATCTTAATATTATTTTATAAACAGTATAAAATTATGTTAATTATTATGCGGTAGGTCTATAAATGATAATAAATTTAATACACTAAAAGCTCATCATTTTACAAATAATCATAAAATTGATAATACATTATTTATAAAATAGTCTTAAAAAATAATTCTTTTATAATAAATGACTACTGTTTCATATATTATTTATGTTAGAATTATATAAAATAGTATAATATAATTTTGTAAAAATGATAAAAATGATAAAGAATTTTAAAAATAAATTTGTTAAATTGTATTAATCATACACGATTATTTCTTGAGATTAAAGTACAGAGACCTGCATTATTTACATTATGAATGAGAAAATAGGATATAAAACTATTAGTTATATATTCTTATATATAAAAAAGATTATATAATATAGATCAGAGTCTCATGTAACTCTTATCTATAATTGAAGAAATATGACACACAATGATTTCTTCTGTGATAATGATATCATTTAATAATAATACATATTTATAATAAATATAGCCTCAGAAAGAACAAAATCGACAATTTCAAAAAACATGATTAAAACTGGGATAGAATTCATTTTATAAAAATGCATTTCCTAATTCATATTTTATATGCAATAAAATTCCTGAGAAATAACCTTATGAATAATCTAATTTATGCTCCAATAAATAAGCACTATAAAAATGATGAACTTATTCCTTAACTAATAAACATAACATATAACTATAACATGACCTAATAACATTCATGAGATGACGTAATAACATTAATTAGATGATAAAATATAGATAATAATGGTAAATCAATACTCTTTCCATGAAATTTATTTACATGCTGAAGATACAATATTATAATTAAATATTAGTGATTAAAAAGGTGATAATTTGCAACCACTAGGCGCATCAAATAACAAGGGAACTTTGAACTACTTTACTCAATGTAATCTATATATAAAAACTTTGTGTACACTATGTAAGGCAAAATTATATAGATAAAATGATATAATATACTACTGTCTCTCTCTAACTTATTTCTCATAAACATGCTACATACATCTCGTCTACTCCTTCTCTATTCTCTACTACTCTTCTGAGAACATAAGGAATGGAATACTGGCGGTGTAAAATTGAAAATAAATGATAATCATTTTATATAATTCATCAATATAAAAGATAAATCATTATTTATTAAAAATGAATATAATGATAATAATATTTATAAAATATGAGGTAAAAAAATGCGAATGATTATTATTAATAATGATATAAAATGATATAATCATTATTATAAATGATGAAATATGATAATATCTTCCTATTATAATATAAAAATGTATAATCATTTTTATAAAAATTGATATTAAAAAAATTAGATAACTAATTTATAAAATGATTAAAATCATAAATCAAATGTAAGCATTGAATAAGTAATAGAAATTCCACTTATCAAAATATGATATAAATAATGTAATTATTTTTATTAATAATGATAAATAATAATGATCCTATATTAGAAATTAATACATATAATGATAATAAATTATAATGACCATTTAATAATTATGAAATCGTTAATCATAATATATAAAAATGATTATAAATTTATATTTCTATAATATTAACTACTGATAACTATTGTGCTTTTAGGAAAATGATTATTCATGGTTTATAAAAATGATATAATAATAGATAATACAGTTATTTTGTATAAGCATTACTACTCTCATACACAGATTGATAATACATTTGTATTAAAATGATTTATAAATAATTATATGATTGAAAATACTGAATGATATAACTTTAATATATGATAATTATTTTTCTCAAAAATAATATATATACATGTAATCATCACTTTTCATCAACCATTTAAATAAATGCATCAATATATTTATTATAAAAATGATTATAAATAATATAATAACTACAATATTATATATAAAATATTTATATAAAATGATAATTACGTATTTATAAATAAAGAACAAAATTTATAAATTTTTCGCAACAATGTTTGAAGAATGACTGTATTATATAGAATCTAGATGCATTACCCTTTTTTATATAAATATGATAATCAATTTTATATAAAATGATAAAAATGATAATATATTTGATAAATAATAGATAAATATCAGGTGAAATTAATTTTATATTAAATGATAACCTTCCAATTTAGTTTATAAATGTTGGTTAAGAATAAGATAAATATTTTATTATAAATGATATAAATTATGATATTAATCATTTTTATAAAATATTGATAAATAAATTTATTAATCTAATTTATAATAAATGATTAAAATATTATCTTATAATCAATTTATAAAATGATAATCATTTTATAAAAATAAATTGTCAAAATAAAGTAATAAAAATTAAATTAAATATTGACATAAACTTGCACCAATTTAACTTTCAAAATGAATTGGTACTAAAATGCAGACTTACAACTTATCCAAATGATGAAATGAGAGACACATGCAATCTAAAAGCTCGAGGTAAATGATTAAATATTTTACCTAAATTAATATTGATATATCATAGATGTGATCTTTCTTTGGTATAGATAGAGATAAATAAATGATAATAATTCTTATTATATTCTTATATTTTTTATTATATCATAAAAATCTAGATACAAATGATAATTCTATTAGTTGCCATAGTGAACAGTGATGAGACAAATTACTCTCGCAGTTTATACAATGATAAAATGATTAACATTTTATTAAAATGATAAAAATGATAATCATTTTATAAAATTGATAAAAATGATAATATTTTAAATAAATGATAAAAAAGAATCATTTTATAAAAATATAAAATGGGTGAGGGGTTAGTGAATATTCCTCATACGATCAACTCGCATTAAAAATGATAATTCATTTTTATAAAAAATGAATAAAAATGATAATCATTTTAGCGACAAATAGGGATGAAATGGATATATTGATGATTATAAATAATATGATGAATAGTGATATAGATCATATAGAAAAATGATGTGAGTAAAGAAATATGATATCATTTTATCAAAATGATTAAAGATGATGATTATTTATTACATAACAGATCGATTTAAATAATATCATAATCTTTATAAAAATGATAATATTTTCGTATCTTTATTAAATTGATTATATTATTTTAAATGATTCAAAAAGGTTCGAATTATCTATATCTATATGATACCTCGATAATAATAACGCCAAAGTGATATTAATATAATAAAAGTGAAATAAGGAAAATGATAATATTAATAAAGTATATATAATTAATAAGCTATAAACTTGAATTGTGCAATAATCTCATTTTATCTCAATAAATGTGTCATGATCAATGTGATCATCTATATTTTGTTGTCGAGCTTTAGTTATTATATGTTAAACATTTGATAGAGTCATATGTTATAGAAAACATTAGTTTCACTATATACATTACTCTCATATTACATATGTCCTCAGAAAATGAATAGCAATGAATACTGCATTTCTTACACACAATATTGTGAAAATCGCTAGATTCAATTATTTATATGTCACAGATAATAATCATTTGTGTAACAATGATTAGTGGAGTGAAATAACAAAGGTCAGTTGATATAAAAATGATAATTTCATTTTCGTAAAAATGATAATCATTTTATATGAGAACAGTGATTGATATATAGCTAGACAAATTTCTAGAATAGATCCGTATTCAACATAAAAATATGTGTTAAGATATCCAACTGATTATGTCACTCTATAATCTGTATTAAAAATAGATGTTATACCATATGATGTTATATTCTAAATTTTATAAGTCAATTCTAGAATAACACACTGACATCTAACTCCATCTTATCACTACACACAATGCAATATATTCATATTCCTCAATCATATTCAATGCACTACACACAGTGATAATCATTCGAAATGACTAAACTTTCATTTAAAATATATATGTATCATGATAAATGGTTATCGCAATACATTGCAAATATAAGTTAATTATAATAGACATATGGAATGAAATAGTATATAACAAATGTCAACCTCGCAATGTGATACGAGCTAGAATTTATCATTTTCTAGCTCAAAATATTGAATATATGTTACATTTCTTCATTTATATTGTATTTGCTTCATAGCTAAAATATGCGAGACTTCAACTTAATGCCGAGTTTGCGAGGCATATATTCTTATCTAGTCTCTATTACAATTTATCTAAATATATTCGTTGTATGATATTTTTTATTAGTTTAAGACATAGGCAACTCATCGAATACAAATTCTGTTATTAAGATATATGTAAATGGTAAATATATACTGTGTAATCTACTCCCATTCATAAAACAATGCTACGATGTTTTACTTTATTGAAAAGCTAAGGTTTATTTGGTAATATATGGTTGTCATTTCAGCAGAACTGGCTAATAATATAATATATACTATTAATTTATTATTATTTTATTATTATTTATATAATTTATTAAACTGTTATAAGGATACTACGCATTTTATTTATATATTTAACTGTTTTGTATTGCTATGTATGTCGTGTAAATGTCGTATGAAAGCTACATTTTTACATAATGATTTTATATAATGTGGATAGCTCTACTATGATATAAAGTCATTTGTGACATATATTTATGTTTTTGATTTTTATAGAAGAAAATTGTGATTTCTTCTGAACGTAGTTCAACTGTACAGAAATATAATACCATTTTCGGTATTGCTAATATGTTTAAGTATTATATATTTGTATTTTCTAATAATAACCTATATATAATATATATATATAAAAACTTTATAATATTAACTTATATTATTATGTAGGAGTTATTTAGACTATTATTAATAGCCTGTCACAGTCTCACTGATAAATTATATTATAATTGATTATGTAATTTTTTATGGGAATTACTCTAGTATGTACTACTATTTTGCTTTCTCGGTTTAGATATTTTTCTCGAAGAAGTTACTCTTTCAATATAGTCGATTTCTTTCCTATCGCTTCGTATTGACGACTCACACACATATAAGTCACAACTGTATATCTGCACCATCAATGTTTGTATTTCTATTTGTAGTTGTTGTGCATATTAATTCTTGTAATAGTGGAGTCTTCTTGATGGTTTATCTCTTACTCTTACAACAGTAATTGTTAGAGTTTGATATGTTTCTATTAAGTTTGCTGTTAGAGAAATGGATGATATAGTAATTTTTACGGAATGTGGCAATGATTGTGTTTGTTCTTACTATTTCTTTTTGTAACGCTAATTATGTTTCTAAGCAGTAGTCATTAATAAAATATATGATTTGTTTGTTTATTGTGTGTGATAGAGTGTTCGCATTGCTATTTTATGCACTTTGTGAATGCGTGAATTGCAAATGCATTGTTCTGCGGTGTGCTATAATTCACTAGCAGGTAAGGTATGTTATTATTGAGTGTATTATCTTAATATGTAAAGATTTCATTTGTGTTTAACAAATATAAAGTGTTTATTGCTGTAGTAGTGTGTGTATTGTTTGTGTTGTGTATGCTCAGACGAAAAAGCCAAATCACATTGTGTCGTGATTTATTGTTAATAGTTGTGAATGGATTGTGTTGTGTGTTGATTACTAGTTGTGGCAACTCTGAGCGCTTTATACGACAAATCTTAGCTGTTTATTTGATCAGCTCTGTATTTGCAATTGCATTATGCTGTTATTGACAATGATGTGCTCGCTCGCAGTAGGTAGTTTTTATATCAGGTAGGATTTATGTTAGAACAGATTCTTAATTTTTACTAAGATTATATTATATTTATGATCATATCATCTGCAAAGTCAATATCAATGTGTGTCGTATATCTCAATTTTGTTGATATATTTGTCTGTTCTTATACTCAACTAATAAGTGTATATCGATTCCGAGACTACTCGATTAAAGTACAGCGTATAAAGGTAAACTTACTTTTCTCTCGATTCCGAGGTAAACTCTCAGTACTCCGTAAAACCTCTATATAATTGTGATATAATAAATTTCTTCTTGAAAAATTTTTTTCGTACTCGATAAAAATAATAATAATTCATACCTCACGGGTATATATATATTTCTTACACATACCTATAGAATGATATCTTATCTGAAGTAATAGAGGTTAGTAAAAGATTCGACTTCATACAGACTTATTTCATTGCCCTCTACAATATATAAAATACTAACTATATATATATAATATATTACTGATATAAATATATAAAACGAAATTATAATACTTAACCTAAATCTACTTTTCTATCATATCCACTATAACATATACTAACCTAAACCTTAACCTAAACCTAACTACGGGATATACTTATTAATATACCTAATACCTTAAACTCCATATACCTATATACTATATATATATATACTACCTAACCTAATAACCTAATACCTAACTATATCCTAACCTATCAATACCTAATCACTACTTAGCTCTCCTAAGTAAATATTATAATAGCATTAATGTATAACTATAAATATAATATATATAATTTATATATTATATGTGCCAAAGTATTTATATATAAATATATTTGTAATAAGCAAATGTTAGTTTTTCATATTTGATTTATTTTTATTATAGTCATTTAAATATTGATAATATATTAATATATATAGATTTAGAAATATAGATATAGATATTATACTTTGTAGTTATATTTAATATCCTTATTCCGTTACTATAATTTAAAATGCATATACATTCTAATACCGACAGACATTCGGCTATATGTACATGGAATTTTAATTAAATATTATTATGAGTTATTATAGTGGTATTATATATATATATATAATATATAATTGATATATATAATAGTATCATGATAATGGTTCTATTAATGTGCAGTGTCATCATTGATAATACGTAATAACATCTATACGGACTTCGGTATATCATTGTACATGGTACTTATAAAATCTATTTGGTAAGACCAGTACATTTTATATTTTATTTTTTTATTAATAATATATTTCTAAAATTTATATATCCCAGTAGGTTTTATATCTTGTGTAGTATTTCAAACGCATATTATACTTTATTTATTCCCATATTATATTCAGATAGAAAAGTTGGTCTTTAAGCATTAGACGCAATGATTGGTTCTGATGATTGATAGTAATATATATGATCACAAAAGTTGGATAATTTTAGGTTAGAAGAGAATGACGAACTGAGGAGCGAATTCAAAAGATTCACATGAGAGCGAGACATGAAGAATTGAAAAGACAGCGGATTTTCAACGCACGTGATGAAATTACGTCGCATTTGGCTTCATGGCTGTATACTTGAAGGTCTCTCTAAGAAGGTATACTATACGCTTGGACGTAGATCAGTAGAGCCTAATTTGATGTCTGCGCACTGTGTCCATACCTATATCTGTCCATCTATAGCCTGAATCCACACTCAGTCCTCCAGCTTACCACTACTAAACAGTGTAGAGCACTGGGACCTCTGTTTCGAATCACATGATATGGAGCATTATTCACTAAATATAGGTGTTTAGTGTCTGACTTGAGACACCTTATTCTATCGCGTAGACGAGACACTCAGGCACTTCTATAGCGATAGATGTTTCCATCCTCAGTTCGATCCGACTAGAGTAGTTTATGACAGTATATATACTCTTAATATATCTCTTTGTGTCTAACCAATCGCACGACTCGTTATTAGAATGGCGCACACGGTATGTCCTGGTTGGTCGTTAGAAGGCGCTAAAGACGTTGGTAGTTGGGTTGACTTGCCCACTTACACTTATCTTTGCTAGGAATGCAATGCATGCCTCGGAGTTTACCGCGTGAGTCGATGTGCGCTCTTATACGTAAACGGACTCATATCTACTTTTTAACGCTCGGCGAAATATATTGTTCTTATCTCAGTGAGAATCGCGTGCTTAGTTGGTAAGATCACTTGTGTGCAATGATTCTCTAGTGTAGAGGTATTTAGGTTTGAGGCATGCAAGCGTTAGAGATGACGCAGTCGTTTGTGTTTGAATAGACCTCTATGTCCTAGTAGCCAGTGAAGTTCATGGATGTATGTATTGACTTTATGTTACTGCCTCAGTGGGTGAATATACAATTAGATAGTAAGTTAGAGTATATAATATGTCTCTTTGTTATTTAAAGCTCGCTCAATAAGTTTCAGATCCTTGTCGATGAATCATAGTTTGCTGTTGTCGTGACAGTTAAATGTAGTAAGTGGATTATGTGCATGGTGGAGAAGAGAATGGAGATGTGACAATATATAATGTTGTATATACTGTGATACTCAGAGCTATGGTATGACCTATTATAATTGTGGGTGGGTTCGTTTGGAACATAGGAAACACTGGAATATTTTTGTATTTTATATATTTATTGCTCTTATAAATATATATATATATATAAATATAATATTATATATATATTTAATTATATTGTTGTGTGTAGGATAGAGCGTTAAGAGTCTATGCAGATAAAGGACTCTAAGTTTTAATTAGTGATGGTTAATGATCATCGCTGAAGTCACGATTCTCTGCATACGTATTTGATTAGGTTCTGCTAGGTCTTGAATACTCACATCGCTGCTCCCGAAGATTATGATCGATCTGATTTGCATTCTGGATTGTGATATCTGTGTAAATCGTATGTATTATTGGATGTAGGTATATGTTAATGTAGTATGTATAGACTCTAGATTTATTAGTGTATTACTTTGGTATGATACCTATATATGGCTTTATATTGATGGTAATCAATAATAAAAAGTGACTAAATGAGTAATTATTAATAGAGTGGTATATATATACTATGGTTATAGTATAGTAGTCTGGATAAGAATGTAGTATAGGTTAGGATATAGTGATCAATATTTATCATTCTAAGATGTAAGGAATTACTTACTTTTATAACTATTCTCATGAGGAGTATATATTCATTAAGTATTCTAGAAGTTAGGTATATATATTATATGTTATGAGTATGAGTAATGGATATATCAATAGTGAAAATATAATATAAGTATATTGAATGATTTTGGAATAATATTTGGTGTATATGGTTAGAAAGAAGTGATGTATTGTAAAGTATGGGATATTGGATATGATATAATACTCAATAAGTAGATTTGTGGTTAGAGAAATATTGTTTTAGTAGATTGCATCACGTCAGTGATACAGGCATAAATTTCGAAATGGTAGAAAACGGGGATTGTTTACTCTGTTATAGCGATGATATAGTGTGACGTCTGTTGATGTGAACTCGAGAGGTAATATGTTTGTAAGGTGATTGTGTTGTGTATACAGACTAAATTGATAAATTATGACGTAGTGATGCAGTAAGGACGCATCCAGAGTTTATTGGAGTGGTGGCCTAATATGGCCATTGGATATATTCTTATATCGAACTGTACTAGGTAAAATCACAGTGGCGCATTTAAAATTAGATATGAGGCTGCAGACTCAGCTATGTGAAGACTGAGCCGAGAAAAGCTAGTGAGACTTTGAGACAGATAGAAGGAAAGACGGATAGCTCTGCTCGGAGCTATATGTCAAAAGAAGTAAAGTGAGTGTGCTAAAGTGCGAGGGAGTGAGAGAGATACACTGACTGTGCTTGAGCAAGAATAGGAGGAGCGTAGAGGGCAGAGCATGCTTAAACATGTTAGAGCAGAAGAAAGAGCTGGAATTGGTGATTGCGCGAAAGCAAAGACTTAAGTAAGTTATGAAGGATGAGAGCTAAGCTTGATCATGAAGACTGGAGTAGAGAAAGCGATACTAAATTCGAATAGACTCGCTCAGAGAGAGACATGAAGCAGCAAAAGTATGATAAGCTGGAGGTCGCAGCAGAGTTGGAAGGAGAAGAATGCTTCAGATGAGAGCTGAGTTATGCTGAAATAAGAACAATCTCTCTGGAGCGGTAAGACAGTCGCGACAATTTAAGATGATAGAGCATACAGAGGGAATACTGCTCTAGAAAGAGACCATATATGACTTCCAGCGATGATTGAATGACTTCGTATAACTCGCACAAACTGGATGTGAGGGAGCTTCGCGCTGTGTACTGGTGACGAAAAGAAAACCGATATTGAGAAATATACTCTTTCGCAAGATCTCTAGAAGGAAGACAGGATGCTCAGTAGTAGAATGTGTGGCTAAAGTCTCATTGAAGGTCATTGTGTTTCAGCTAATGGAAAGTTGCAGATGGTAAATGCGATGCAATTTAGGTATAGATGAAATTACTATGAAATGGTCAGAGTTTGAAACGGAGCGAGGATTGGTGATTGAGGATTTGGAAGTTGGTCGTAACAGGCGCTCGTTCAATGTGCAGTGTAGGTTTATATTAAGTTACTGACGTGGATTTTAGAAGATGAAAGACGCAGTGATAGGACCTTTGTTATTAGTGGATAGGTGCGATAGAAAGGAGGCTTTTATTGGTAAAGCAGTGTAGGCTCATCGGTAATAGTTGGGAGATTAGTTTAGGTACTGTAGTTAGCTAAAGTGTATGAGAAGAACTATATGCGCGTATTTATAACTGCCTACGAGTAAGAGTGGTCGAATTGCCCTCGAGAGGTCTATCTGTACAAAGGAGTGTAATTGGAGCTGTATGAAACAAGTGGTTGTCTAAGCAGTTCTTAGGCCGTGGAGTGTAGGAGGAGTGGTGATCCAAATTTTTTACAGTGGTAACACTAAGACACACTAGATTGATCTTCTATCAGAGATTGAAAATGACTCGGAGAGAGAGAGAGAGATAAATATGAAATTGATGAATACTTTTCCAAACTATACGATTTTATCGCTCGAGAATTCCTATTTAAGGGAGAACGAGAAGTAATAGCGACACAGCAAGGCGATGATTGAATAAGGCGTTGTTCTGATTAAGTAGGGGATAGACATGCTAGTAGTCATATGGCGTCTTGTAGAGATTCACTATGCTATGTCGCTCTAGCGTCGCAGAATATGGACTCTGTGAATCACTCGGATACGCGCAAAAGACGTACTAGAATAATAATGATGTTATGATGCATAGAGCGGTGCTAGTATAGAGTATAAATTAGTGTGCTACGAATGCAGTAAAATAGCATCGAAGAAGTCTGACCATTCGGTGAATTAAGCATAGTTAAATCGCGGTGAGTGTGGAGCGGCGGACAGGGATAGTGAGTACTATATATACTCGCTGCGTCTGGTTATTTTAATTTGTATATGATGGGTTTATGAAAAAAAATAGAGATAGCAGTGAGCCGCAATAGAGTGCTCACGTGCTTTAAGTGTCAAAGGAGTGGGCATCTCGCTAGAAATTGTAGAGCCCCTCCATATCTTCAGTGTCTAGTGGGTATAGAACAAAATGTTTCCAGTAAACAAGAGGGCGACGAAGAGAACAACGCAGCATTTGGATTCGCAGTAGTACGAGGGAGTGGCGGGGAACCCCATTGTCGATCGTGTAGTTATGAGGATCATGGTGGAACGGAAATGACGCAGTGCCAAGGCACTCGTGACTAGGTGGGTTGGTAGGGTACCGTCATTATATAATCGGTACGACAAGTGATTAGTTCGTTACATAGGCAGTGATTCATGATTGGTGACATTTGTGTAGCGAATCTTAAAACGAATTGGAGGTTGGTGGATGGAGCGCGAGAATATGGTAGAGATCTTAGAGGCAGTCCACTCGGCGTGTACTGAAAAAGTTCGAATGTGTGTGACAAGCCCCATACTTCTGTAGGGATGAAGATAACTATGTTTAGTGAGTGAGATACCGAGTCGACTTTGTCGTGAAGTTATTGTTATATGGTGAGTAGCAGTGCAACAAGATGTAACTGCCGGCTGGAGCTTAAGTCACTTTGATAGATTGTGATATTGGTTCGAATGGTCAGAAAGACGCGGAACGAAGACTAGGAGACTATTGACCTACAGTTCTCATAGCTCAGAGAACCTCTGCATGAGAGAAGGTCGTTTCTACAGGATGAGATATTTTGTTACATGTGCGTTTAATAGTATAGTAGCGAGACTATGGTTCTGGAATAGAGGTTAGATCTAAGATCCAATGGTTCAGATGGACAATCTTAGGGATTTGTTAAGTGTTGAAAGATTTTGATAAAATAGTGTAGCGAGATGGCCTCGCTAAAGTAAGAATGGTCGGGACGTAACAGGAGAGCTGTTTATTGGTGTAGTATGCGTAAGGGGTCCCCATCGCCTCGATAACGACTGATATGGAGATTAGCGCTGCGTATTAGAAGATGATGTCTTGACGTCATCATGATAAGGATCAGATAAATGATATGGGGATTGGTTAACGATGATGTACTGAGTGTTTGGGTGAGGTGTGATAGAGTAATTTTCAGCAGAGGGCAGACGCTGTGCAACGTCAGAGAATTCGCGGAGAGATACATACGCTCAGAAAGAATTGTGCAGCCATCAGTGAGTCAAAGGGCCAATACTGCATGTTGAGTGGAGAGACCCACTGTGTTACGCTTGTAGGATGAGAAGTGTCTCGAGAAGAAGAAGTAGTGCTAAAAATGACAGTCTATTATCTCAATATGAGCTTTAATAGGGAATATTTTTGTTTTAGTTAGTATGTAGTGAATAGGTATGATGGGAAAACAGCCCGTTATTGTTGTCAGAGCTTTATCTTGAACAGTTTCTAATATCTGAATGTTGGATTGTGATATTGAGGGCCCACAGGCAGGTGATGTTTAACCCAGGAAAAATTTCCTATAGGATCTCATACATT
The DNA here is from genome assembly GCA_015478945.1 of Trachelipus rathkii. NCBI lineage: Eukaryota > Metazoa > Arthropoda > Malacostraca > Isopoda > Trachelipodidae > Trachelipus > Trachelipus rathkii. Next base: position 1,646 of record JABUQX010040922.1, on the reverse strand, counting down.
CCTATCTTAATTAAGATAGGAATGTATGGGATCTTATAGGAATTTTTTTCCTATGAAGAAGGGAAGTAAATATTATTTGTTTACTATTGTGAGGGTCTCTTTATACTGGCCAAAATTTTGTTCTAGTTAATGCTTTAAGCGTATTTAATTTATGTGTAACTCTAGAGGTAATATTGTTAATTTGGAAGTAAATGTCATATGTGTATCAAACGTCAAACATAGCATGATGAGTTGTTTACTGAAAGGGAGTCTATTATTTAATAGAAAAACTGTTGGGTGAATATTTGATTCACTCCTGTCTGGAGTAAGTAATGTAATAGAGAATTTTAGAGGTAATGATTATTAGAGAATTTTAGAGGTAATGATTATTATGTTTGTTGCTAAACACTTTTCCAGTTGGTTTACATATTGTTGTAGTTCTCTACATGCTGCATTTATAGAATAGTTTTGAGCTGTGATTGTTAGATCGCCTGCAAAGATATTAATTTTTATGGAAAGGAATGTGGAATGTGGTAGATCATGCATTAATAGGTTAAAGAGTGTTGGTGTAAAGATATGGCTTATTGAGGGACTCTGTTATATATTTTGAATGCACGGGAGGAGTGGCGTCCTTGAATGTTACTCTAGCTTTTCGATCGGATATGAAATTTACTATTATTTTTTCAATGGTTATATCTGTGTTAATACTTTGTCTAATAAAATGTGACTGGTGACTGAACCAAAAGCCTTATTAATATTTTAAAATCTTTGCTACCAAGAGATTGAGAACAAAGGGAGAGGTTTGGTTGAAACCAGTAAGAATGTGTTGTTATATCGGCTAGGAGAGTTCCAGAGGAGTGGTGTTTGGGCGTATTGTTGCCAATTAATTTCTTGATTAAATTGATTAGGTTATTTATTCTATTGTTTTTGAAGTATGTGATTTGTTTAGTTTGTTCTGGTTCTGTTGTTTAGTTTGTCTGAGGGAGTTTCCTTTGTCCCCCCCCCTCTGTCCTCCATCGGCTCGAGCCCCCTAAGAAGCCGTAAATCGGCTTTTAAAAAGCCAATTTACGGCTTTTTATGGGCTCGAGCCAATGGGTGACAGAGGTGGACGAATTCCCCCCCCCCAAGTCCACATCTATTTCATGTGAGAAGTTTGAATTGAATCGTTGGCGGTAGTTATGTGGGATGTATTTTAAGTATGTTTTTACAATTGTTTAATTGAAGTGTTTTATTGTATTGTTGAGAGAATAAAAATCAGGTATTTGGAAGGATAATAAAGCACCCAAAAATACATCTCTCATGGCTATCGCAAAAAATTCAACCTCAAATTTCCACCAGAAATCAACAAACTAATAAAATAAAGAATCTTCCCCAGACAAATTCAACAACCAAATTAAGGCCAACTAAACATTAAACCATAAAACCAACACAACAAAACTGTACAATAAAAACCCACAGTTCTCAACCTCAACCCCCACTAGCCCACGAAACCATCTGTAAACAAAACAATAAAATCCCCAACCCCCCCAAAAAAGATAGTATAATATTATTATGTTAAGCTATTTAAAAATCAGCCATAAACATCGCAATCTCCCACAAATAGACTAAAAATTAAACAACTTGAAGGATTAAAGATCAACAAAGAAGACCCCCCCGGGAGACACACT
>JABUQX010040921.1:42500-58124 GCA_015478945.1 Trachelipus rathkii | reverse complement strand
CCAAATAATAATTGGGAAGACATAAGCTTTCGGAGTTTCTGGAAGGCCTCCTCCCTTTCCTGTGGGAAGAAACACTGCGCGAATGCCTAGAGTGGATCTCTTTTAGCGTCATGTTTAGATTGATTTGTGTTATGATGACTCCGGAAGGGGCTTCAGTGAATATTCTAGGGGGCATTGGAGGCATAACAAAGGAATCTTCATTGTCTTCAGTACTATAGTTGCTTAAATCTGGAAATTATATATATATCAGTGGAATATAACACTCACATGGTGATTTTAAATACATATTCTAGAAGGATAAGATAACATAGCTATTATATTAAAATTGGGGTTGTAAATATATCTACTCTATCTCAGATAAGCTATTGCATAAATAATAGAGCGGCTGTTCACAAGCTCTAGCTACTTGGACCTTTATATCAACTATATACTATATCTTTTATACTCAATTAGTACATAATTTAATCATATCAAAACGATCTTTCAAGTTTGTTGCCGAATGACTTAATCAATTATTATTAATAAGTGATAAAGATCCAAACATCTATCAGAGAAAACGATAAGAGAATTCAGATATTATATATTAATGAAATAGAAGGAGAGAATTATCTAGTTTCAAAATTTTTGCCTTCTTTGTACCTCCCCCTCCCCCTCCCCCTCCTCAAGTTTATTTTTACGAAGTAAATTAAGCAATTAAAATCTTAGCTAGTACGTTGCTTAATTCAACATAGAGTGCGTAAAAGCACGTGGTTTTTGAATGTGCATATTGGGGTACACGCACATTTGGTGAAGAATTACGGTGGGCGAGGGATGGGGGGTTTAAAAATTTTTATAATTCTCCAAGAGTAAAAATGGGTAACTATTATTTAATTCTCTTACTTGATTCAGGTGGTCTGTTTTATATTCTAATGCCACATACTTCAAATTTTGTATATATTTATGCTGATTACAAATTTATGATTCTTAAAAACAACATTTTACAATTTCAAGGCGAATAGGGGTCATGAACGTCTTAGCTCCTGCCCAAGGCGTGATGGGGATCAAGATCATTCATTCCAGTATAAGCGCTGTAACCGATATTCCAATTTATACCTTAATATTCGATACACTAATAAATCAGATCATTTATGTTTTTTCATCTAATATCTATATACCTGCATTTTACTTATACTATGCAAAATCAGTTTTTATAACCGTATAATCCCCAACTCTTTTGAGAATATTTTCTCCTTTACTGAACTTCTATTTAAATAACATAAAATTATCTAGGCAGTTCGAAGGATATCTCATTAATACTATTCTACTTTTAAAAGGTAACAAGGCATAAAGATACATTAACTAATACTATAATAAATGCGTCTGATAACTTATTAGTTAACATAAATAGCTATAAGAAATGGGCCAAGTCTGCACATAAGCAAAGGTTAGGGTAATAGTTCATGGTAAAGTTGTTCATTTTATCAGCTACATACCTTAGTTTTATTATTTTTGATTTAGATAAAAAAGCTTACTAACAGTCACTAACTAGTCATATAAGGTTCTTAAAACTATTTATAAAAACGGTGTTTTACCTTATATATGGGGTAGCATTAATAAAAAATGAGAATCTTATTTATAAGGGTCATTTATACATTTAAAGAGTTTCATAGTAATAGAGAGTTACTTGAATATAGCTACTTATAAATATATTTATTAATTATTATTAATTATTTATAATATTTATATTATATATTATTATTTAATTATTAATTATTTATTTATTTACGAAGTATATGCTTCTCTCGTTATTCATGTAATATTTGGGGTCAAAGATCAACATTAGTTCATATAATTATTTAAACTTTATTATTAAACTGTTTTCTAGAATTAGTACAAATTATTCTTATTAAATTATATTGAAATTAGTAACTCCTTTATTATAATTATATTATTATTATTATTATCTACATTTGCTATTATTAACTCTATATTATTTAAATTTTTATGACTGATTAATATATATATATATATATTTGAATATTGTTAATTTTTTAGATTGTAATTATATAAATTTGTGATTTATGATAGTTGTATAAGATTATTATATTATTTAATTTATTAATTATCATTATTATATAATTAATTATTTGAATTATTATATTAGTTCAGGATTAATTTCTATACATTTTTTATTGTTATTATTATTACCTATATTAATTACTTTTTGAAATTATTGTTTATGTAATTATTATTACATTCATTATTATTATTATCATTTTTATTGACTGTTTTTTATTAATCTTATTTATTGGTGAGTGAGATATATTAAATAATATTTGAGTATTAAAGTATCTTGGTTGAGAATATAGTTTATTTATATCATGTAATATAGACTCGAGATAGAAAAAGTTTCTAAACTATCTTTTTATTTATATTTCATTACAATTGAAAATAATTTAAATTTTAATATTTTATTAATTATTATTTATTACTATAACGATCATAAATCATACAATAAATTCTTCTGAGTCATTTGAGTAGAGTAATTTACAAAGAGACAAGAGAGAGGAGCAAATATTGTCAGTGATTTTTTTCAGATTAATTTACAGTGGATTTAAAGGCGAGCCTCTTAGGGTGAAAGACGACTAATTTAAATATTGAATATACACACCAAACAACAATGCACCAAAATCTATTCTAAACAGGCCAAATATTCATCTATCGTACAAACTTACAAAACAACTACGACTACCAACTTATCAATATGATTATTATTATATTTTCATTTATTATGCACATTTTCATTCTATTATTCTCATTCATATTTACTTATTATATTGAATTATAAATCAATACATTCATGCTATAATACAAATTACAAATTCAATTCTTAGATTATCATATATATGCTAAAAAATATTTGATTGTATTATATTATTCTTCTATCACATGTTGATGAGAATAATAGTCTTCGAAGAAAGATTTTGTACAAATAAAAGGTCATTTGCTGCTCCTTTATTGTGCCAAGTGATATTATTACTACTGGTAATCTAAATACCAACTAGAAATGATTAGATATCATTATTATTAAAATTCTCTCTTAATTTTCCATTTTGGGCCACATATTTTGACTAGAAATATAATCATATTATTACTATTCACTAATTTTATTATTTAGAACAAATATTATTCTCATATCTATTAGTTATTATTGATTATAATCTCATCATTCATCACAAACATAATCGTACACACAATCAAATCTACACTTCAACAGGGAGTTATGAAAAAAACTCATACTACTATCCAAATTTGGGGATAACAAGGCAAACCCAAGACGTACTACACACCAATATTAATTATCATTCATTATGGCTTCAATTCTTTTTATTATTTATAATTAAATATTATAAATATTAGAAAATTTTAAATACTATTATTATTATATCTATATATAATATCACTTTAAATATTTAAAATTATTTTATTATTAATAATTATTATTAATTTATCTAGTTTATCATTATATACTTTATTTTAAGGCTTTGTCATATATTATTTAAATTAATGATTATTATTATTATTTATTATTATAATTATTATTATGTATTAATTATTATATATTAATTATTATTATTATATTGGTTATTTTTATTTTAAAAATGATTTGTAATTTATATGATAATATACGACATAATCTTTTTATAATACAATATTGATGTATGAATGCGTATTATATATAAAATTAATATTTTATATAAAAGTTTACTGAATAATTTTAATAAATCTTAATATAATTATTTAAACTATATACAACAATTCTTAATATTATTATAAATAATAGTTAAAATGTATTGAATAGATATCGATATAAATTATAATGAAATCTCCTTTAATTAATGTTGACTTATTTTCACTTTTAGAATTTAAATGCGCGATCACAGTTAATTAGATTTAACTGACATGACTTATTTTATTAGATTATTTAATGAATAAGATAAAAAAGAAATAAATAAGATTATAAATAAACTTATCTTCACATTATTGCTAATGTTGATTATTCTTTTAGGTATTTAATTCAATTGACCAGAAGATCAATTTTTGAGAATATATTTGAGTTCTTTAAAAAGAATTTGTGCTATTACCTCATCTATTAGTTAATTATTTATTATTTATTCAAACAGTATGAAATTACTATCTTATTCACTGTTTCTTTCTTAGATTTGAAATTTGAAGTAATAATATCTAGTACGTGTATGTACTCTTTCTCACTTTTACTGGGTCTCACAAAATGATCTTTTTTTTCTCATTCAACATATTACTCTTCTCTTGGTCGTATGTAACACAAACCTCTCACTGCTATCACCTGATGGGGCATATGCTCACTTGCGTATTATATTCATTTATCTGGTCTAATTACATTTCGATCATACTGGTATCATCGCTTACAATACAAATTACACATTTAACTATCTTGCAAAAGGAATGGCAGCATCATGTATTGTTCTGATTCGCTCTCCTCTAACTCATGATTAGTCATACACACTGGATAACATACACGACAAATGGAACAACCAAGCAAAATACCATAACATTACACGACCAACCAGACAACATGTCACTATGTCAAACATCGAGCATTGTGCTACATAAGTGATCACTAGTATATAATACATCTAGTAATTACTTAGTATATGTGGTATTTGCTAATAGTAGATACCCATTTTCAGATTAGGAGGGAAATTGCATCTATTTATACTTATTTATAGGCTTATCAGAATTGTATTAAATATTAATATCACTAATAATAATCAATTGTATGTTGTGATTACTTATATATTACGAATATCGTAGGATTACGAATATTATGTATAGACTCATTGTTAATATCTATTGAAAATATTTTATTTTAATATTGATTTTGTTTAGATTTTATTGATTTTTAGATTTTTATAATTATAATATAATTTTATATTTATGGTATGTAATTATATATTATGTATACTATAGTATAATTACTTTAGCTGATAGCTATTGCTCTAGTTGATTTATATAATGTTATAATATTATTAAGTTAATATGTTTGGTTATTCTCGATTAGGATGGAAACAGACTTGTTCCGAAACGTAGTTGAAAATATATTAAATAGTTGTTATTTGCTACGTATTTTTACATAACTTAATTGTGTGAATATCCTTTTTATTATATATAATATATATTTCATATAATTGATTTATATATAATTAGTATTATCAAAATGTATATTGACGCTTTTGAAATTTCGTTTATTTATTAATTACATAATTTTCTGCTTCGGGAAACGAATTTTTAATAATTAGTACTAAACGTAATTTACAATACAGTAGGACAAATTTACACTCAAAAATTAATTGAATAATTATAATATAATATATAATTATATATATATATCTATAATATTAATTTAATAATTATATATTAGTATATAATATTATTATAATATTATAATTAATATATAGTATATATTAAATTATATATTATAGTATTATATTTAATTAAAATTTATATATATACTATATATATCTATATATAGTAAATTATTAATATATATATATAATTATATGTACTATATTATATACTAGTATATATTAATTATAATTAGTAATAAGTTATTATGATATATTATATATAGTTATATTATTCATATAGTATATATAATTATATTATTAATAATTATATATATTAATATATATATAAATATAAATATATGGTAGTGGGACCCCACTTCAGCTACCCACATTGTATAATATTTGTTACCTCATAATATTAAATTTAATTTTACCCTCTTTCCTAACTCATAACATATTCATTTATAGGGAAGTGATTACGTGATATTTTTTTAATGTGCTTAAGTTTATTAGGAGAATTTATTTTCGAGTTTAATATAGCATTATCACTTAATAGCAGAGTATATATAATACAAGAGAGGTATATTTACTCAGTAATACTAACAAATAATCTCATATATCAAATAATCCTTCTTCGTTATGGTGACGTTGTCTGTACTAAGGTTAGAGCTAATTTAAAAAACATTTAGGACGCACGTCGGATTCCTAAAATAACTGCGAGAGGAATCGCGGCCAAATGTTGCGCAGATAATATCTTTAAGAGTCAGCCAAGGAGCCGTCATACTTTCACAAGCGCGACAAATATTTATTTATCAAATATTATTTAGTTTACTTAGCTTATTGATTTTAGCACGACACATTGTTCCAGCAAAATTTCAATTTTATATTTTTTTTGGTTTTTAAAAATCACTCAAGATTTTTTTATTTTTTAGAACGAGCATAATAAAAAATGATTAATAATAATTGATCGATAAATTACAAATGTGGTAATTTTTTTTTAAAAAAAAAAATATTTATTTGGTTAAAAATATTATTAATTGATAATTTTGAGTAAAATCGATTAGTGTATATTTTGAGTAAAGAGCTTTAGCAGACATCTATTAAAAAATTGTGTAAGACTGACCATTATAAATAATCTAGACGGGGTCACTCAAAATCGGCATTAACTGTGATGTCTGCCGCTCAACTATGCGTTTTGGTTTTCTTCCTCGTCTCATCTTGACGAGTTGGTTCATACTGTCACCACTATTGGCATTAACATTGACACTTTATATTAATTTGTTCTCATTTATTTGTCTTTGTTGATCGCACTTTTCTAATATGATTTTCCGCTTCCTCATTCTCGGGCTCATAGCTTCTCTTTTAGAAATACTATAAGAGCGCATTAGACTATCGAAACACAGGCATCATGTTTGCTTCTACCCCCAGACCGACTACGCATGAAGAATAAATCAGGTAAACCCTGGGAATCAAGACTCTAGGATTGCAGTGAATTATAAACATCCAATTACCGGGACATATAAATAATAACTACACAACGCACTCACTGTCTGAACCACCTGGTAATTTTTCGACAGCACGCTGAAACCGTATTTTGTCTGTCGAGACGCGCAGGTAACTTGATGTGGAGCGTAATCATCTCTTATAATTCATGTAGCTCATACCTTTTGATCAAAGACCAGAATTATCGAATTTATAATCCATAAGGTTGAGGCGGCGTCAATCTGACTTACATTACCATCGCAAGAGTGCACTTAGGATTTGATGCCAATGGTGACTCCATTCCTTTATCTTCGCAACTTAATAACTGGATAGCTAATGGTTAATATTATATACTTAAAATTATACACTACTTACTAATATACTATTTTTCTAAAGTTTTAATCTTGAGTAACTATATAATGTCAGATGATTTAAAACTATAATAAGGATTTGACTCATGTAGGAGGGCGTAATATTGATTCTTTCCATTATCTTCGGGTTACTACTCAAGTATCATAAACATCTTTTATAAAATTCTCCTCGGGCTTCCGACATAATTAGTGACTCAATTTGGTAAAAAAAAGGCTCCGTCTCAACCTTCCAGCCCGTCGACTGGAATGAACCTAATTTTATTTTTACTAGAAAAGTTAATCTTGTTCTTTTTTATTTTATTTCACTAGCTCTGAACTTACTAGATTTCAGCTCCTCGCTTATACCGTAAAGCTCCGGCTCCGGGTATTACTCTGCTCCGGGTGGATATATAATTTATCTCTACAATATCGGTTACTAGTAGAGGCTTACAATAATCGTTTATTTAAAAAAATACACGCAAATCAAATGTCATATTGAAATAACGAAATATATTTTAGACAAAGAAAGGAATAAATTCACAAAATATAAATAAATACATAATTATAAATTTTGAACTCGAAAAATAATATAATAAGTTTATTATATTTATTAGTTTAATTATTATTTAATTTATTATTATATATTATATTATTTAATTATATTATATTATATTAATTATATATTATAATTAATAATTATTTATTAATTTATTATATTATATTTATTATTTATAATATATTTTATTATATATTAATTTTATTATATAATATTATTATTATTTAATTATTTTAATTTATATATAATTTATTTATTTATTAATTAATTATTAATTATATTATTAATTTATTTAATTATTAAATTATTATTATTATTATATAATTATGCTGAATGATAAGATTTATCATCATTATTATTACTTTTTATTGTTTATTATTTTTTAAATATTATTATTAATTATGCTATAATTATTTATTAATTTATAGTTATATTTAATTATTATCTATTATTTATTATTTTATTATTATTATTATTATATATTTGATTTATTTATTTTATATTTTATTAGTTATAATTATTAAATTATTTATTATTATATTATTCATATTAATTATTTATATTAAAGTTAAAGTTACATTCGAGTTGTTGAATCCTCTCTAATTGAAACGTCTAATTTATGTATAACAGGAGCAGTCAATTAAAAAATTAACTAGTAGTCATTTCCCAAAACCTCCGCAATTATAAGTTGAATGGCTCTCTATATAATTATATGCTTACTCTTAATTTAAAAATAAAAATAAACAAAATAAAAAATAAAATATAATAAAATATATTTATAAGTTTATCATCTTTCTTTGCTCGGGTAAAGAACAGAAAAATTATGATATTGTCTTAATCATTATTAAATCTTCACTGAAAAAATTAGTTATTTTTTTCATTAGTATAGTTAAATCTAACGACTTCCGTCGCCACTTAGATAGTGATGGCTCCAAGTTATCTATTTCGCGGACTTATATGTAATAGAGTGAACGGGAAATGAAAGTTAACTAATAGAAATAATGATGAAAAAATAACCGATTAACACTTTCTGAAGAGATTTCAGAAAAACCATACAATAAGTTTTTTTAATTTCATTTTATGTATTTTGAATGCTTATTAATGAGCATTGAAAGCATCCGTGGAGAGGCTTTCGTCCTACAATGATCAAAGATGAAGAGAGAGACGAAGAGAGAGAGAGTAGAGATGAGAGAGAGATAAATAAGAGAGAAAATATGATAGAGAAGATGAGAGAAAGAGAGAGATAGAGATGAGAGAAAAAGATGAATGAGAGAGAGAGAGAGTAAAGATGAAAGATGAAGAGACAGATAGATAAATATTTAGAACTATAACCTGAATGTTATATAAGTAATGACAATATAATCAAGCTTTTAACTTTTAAAGATTAATATATTAAAAAGCATTTTTCTTTATTAAATATATTTAAGATGATAATATAAATAATTATAATAGTTTGACATTCTACCCATGCCTTTATAGTGTTTTTGAGTTGTTGTCTCAATATAAATAAATATTAATTATACATACAAATGCTATTGAGAAGTAACCTTTACCTTATTATATTATTAATAATAAATATTTTTACATTTGATGTACAGATAATAATAATAATAAAGACTATTAATAATATATATAATATTAATAATATATAATATATCTGATATATATATATAGGAACAGTTGATTAAGGAAACCCTAACCCACTATTTAAGATCGTCTCTAACACCAATTCTTGAAATAGCTTGTACTAATTATGTTTCTACCCCACTACTCAGTTGCTCCGTTTTAAAAACTACTTCATTTCTTTATATCTTCCCTGCACTAATTTGGCGGATAAATCTCCTGTTACCACAATCTTATAGAGTCATTTTAAGTATGAACATTACACAATTTTACTCTTTTATATTTTCTTACTACCTTATTGTGCTAATTCCGGGCCGCCCCGGCGGCCCGAGGGTTTAATTATAGTATATATAGTATAATAATATATATTTGTATAATTGGATAATATATATATATATAGTATATATAGTATCATATACTATATATATATATATAGAGATGATATATATAGATATAATATTATATATATATTATATAGTATATATATAATATATATATATATATCAGTATATATATATATATAATATGATATATGATAATATATATATATATATACTATAAATATATAGATTGATATAGTATAATAGTATATATATATATATATATATATGAGTATATATATATATATATATATATATATTAAGTATATATATATATTAGCATATTGATCATAATATATTATCGTAGATATTTATTTATTATATATATAATATAAATATAATATAATATATAATAATTATATATATATATATATATATAATTATTTATATATATAAAAAATATATTATTATTATTATTATATATATAATATATACTATATTACTATAAATACTATATATTATGTATATATATTTATATTATATCTATATATATATATATATATATATTATACAATATATTATATATATTCAATATTGATATTTTATTATATTTATATATAATATAATATATATATATATTATATATACTATATAATATTAATATATAATTATTATATAATATATATATATGTATATAAATATATATATATATATATATATATATTATAATATAATAGAGATTATATTTATATATAAGTATAAATATATAATATATATAATATATATGAGTGTGTGTATGTATGTGTATACTGTATACGTGTGTATGCATGTGTATGTGTGTTATGTATTCATACTAGAATTGATTATGCGTGAAACTTTTTTGTGAAATAATTTAGAATTTATTTTTATAAAAATTTCAAAAAATTTGATATAATGCATATATATATTTTTTTATTTACTTTACTTTTTTAAGTCAAAAAAAAAGAAAAAAAAACTGAATTTTTTTTTTCAAATTTATAGTGAAGAAAAAATAAAGTTTTTCTTCCTGCGCGAATAAGAAAGGTAATTGCAACAGTATTTTATAATCACTCAACAAGAAAAGAGGCATTTTACTCCTTCATATTTATCACTGTCCGAAGATTTAATGAAAACATTGCAATTTGCCTTTCATGCAACAATGCAGTTGCATAATATATAATATATATATATATATATAATATATATTATATAATATATATATATATAATCATATATATAATAATTATATATAATATATATATATATATAATATAAATATATATCAATTAATATATATATATACTATATATATTATATATATACAAATCCATAAGTACTACAGGTGCCAACAAATACCCACCACTTTACACTCTATATTTGTATGCATGCTCGAGTGTGTTTTAACTGTGTTGGTGTATGTTTATGCATAAGTGTGTGCGATTATGCCTGCGTTTGTGTGCGCTCGCTTGCGTTTTCTTACACATAATATTACATTAAAAAAATGCATAGTGAAGACGTTTGTATATTAATAGATGTCTTAATATATCTTTCTTTTTATACAATTATAAGCTGAAATAAATTCTAATTTATGATTAATACATTTCATAATATATTTATTTTTGTCTTAATAAATGAAGCAATAATTGTTAAACAAAATTCTTCATATTCTGTGGATGAATTTAGTTTGTTCAATTGACTCTGGCGCGTTGCGGAATAAGATTTTAAATATTCTGGCTAAATAGCGGAATAAAATTTAAATATTCTGGCTTATAGCGGAATAAGATTTTAAATTATTTCTGACATATGGATAAATAAGATGGAATTTATTCTTTTCGTCTAGGTGAATAAGATAAAATTTACTCTAGCGTATAACTAAATAAGATTATATTCATTTTGGCGAATAGAGGAAAAGGATTTTAAATTTAGAACCTTTTTCTAAGGGCGTTGAAATCGTCCAACTGATTTATTTTCATTTAGTGCTTTATAATTTTTGAGTTTTTTTTTTAAACTTTTGACAAAATATTTTAATTTCTGGTCTTATGCCCAGGATTCTTTAATTAAATGTCCGAATTAATATATATTAAGCTTGTATAATATTTAACTATATTTTTTACGTCTTCTGGTTGTTATATCTTCTGGTTGTTATGTCTTCTGGTTGTTAAAGGCTAGAGGCCTACCAAACTCCACCAGAGTTAGGGAAAAGCCGCAAACCAGAACCAAATTAAAATCCGACATGATCCGATAACACGTGTTATGTAGCGCTAATATTGTCTTTAACTGTCTCTTTTTAAAAATGATAAATAATTATAAAAATTATTTACTTTTTCATTTAAAATTTTAAAACATACTATTTAGATATTTGGCTATATAATATAATATATATATATAATAATATATAGTATATATATATATATATTTTTATATATATAATATATAAGTTATTATATATCTATATTATATATATATACATATATATATAGGTAGTATATATATATTAATATATATATATATATATGTGTATATATATAGTATATATATATATAGTATGATATATATATATATATATTATATTATATTATAGTTATTATATATAAATATATATATATATATTATACATATTATATATATATATATATATATATATAATATATATATTATATATATCATATATATATATAAATATAGTATATATATATATATATATATATATATAAAGTGGTGGTGACAACTGTAAAATATATATATATATATATTATATATATTATATACTATATATATATTATAATATATATAATATATAGTATAATATTTATATATATATATTATACATATTATTTATATAATATCTAATAATATATATATTTATTATAGTATTATTATATTATAGATTATAGTATATATATATATTATATATATATATGTATATATATAATATATATATAATATATATATATATATATATATATAAATACGTGTAGTATTTTCATGTATATTATATTATATATATTATATATATATATATAACCTGGAGACGGGTAATTTTAAAATGATGGAGACGGAGTCGGATCAGGCAAAAACTTTACCGGTTCCACAGCATTGATTTGTACCTCTGTTGTTTGCGGCACATATAGACAAAATTGTGCAAAGATTCAAGGAGGGATGGGAAGGAGAGGCATAGTGTGGCATCTTTGCATACGCCGATGACTTTGTATTTTGGAGCGTGGGAGGAGAAGATGTAGGAACAGGACTTAATTGATGTAATGAATGTTTTAAAGAGGCTGGTTTAAATATGAACAAAAAAGAAAACCGTTATCCTGATATAAGGAGAGTGTGAAGGAGAGGTGCTAAATGTTGAGATATATGGAAGGAGGATAAAAGTGACTGAATATTTTAAGTATCTTGGATGTGTATTCGGGAAGGAAGGAGATGTGGAGGTGTGGATTTGTGGATAGCAACATCGCAGGGAGAATAACCAAATGCGGCAGATGTGTGGGAGTTTCCTATTCATATTCAAAGGATGATAGCTTACCTCTACAAGCAAAGGAGATTATTTTCGAGATCATTCTAACACCGATACTGATGCATGGAGCAAAGTGCTGGACGACAACCATTAAGATAAGTAGCAAAATACAGGCCACTGAAATGAGACTCCTTGCAGGGGTGGGGAACCTTTATAGTTCCAACCACGATTTCCATATAGATAAAAACCTCTGAGGGTGCAAGCAATTAATTGTTTACTTTTACAAATTCATAGTTATTGATGTGATCACATAAAGTAAACTTGACCATTAAAGTTCTATAATAAATAATAATTTTATATAAACATATAGTTACAATGTTTTAAAATTTAAAAAATAGAAATAAAAAAATTAACAAAGAGAATAATGCTTTAAAGTTAATGAAACTCTCACCTTAAATTTTAATTAATGAAATGGTTGATCTTGATTTACTCAGAAAAGCTCAGATATTCTTGGTGGAACTGAAGATGATCAAGTTTTAGCTGATTTGCAAGATTATAATATATATTATCAATAAGTCTAACATGCAAGCGATTCATGGCCAAATTTAATTTGGAAAAAAATTGTTCACATTGGTAAGTAGTTTAAAACAATGATATTTTCAGTGCGTGATTCCTAAGAAGTGGATACTTTTCACTTCAGTTTCTACTGTATATAGGATTTATAAAATTCCAAAATAGATTAACTATTAAATTTTGAAATTAACGTATTATCTGATTGTTATTTAATTAACTCAAGTTGCAAGAAATAAGGAGCTTCACCTAGATTCACATCAAAAGGAGTTTCAAATATTCGCAGTGTTCGTTCATGATTTTGTAAATCTAGAAACATCTTTTTAAACAGCTCTTAAATATTGGAATACTTCCTCATATTCCACCATTGATTCTGGTTTCTGCTGTTCCAGTGTTGGAAAATGTCCCATGCAATTTCTCAGTAGATTTGCAAACATTTGTAGCATTGTTTCAAAGCTCTTGATATCGGCAACAAAAGAAGTAATAAGCTGATTTGGTTCATGTAATTTCAAATATAGATCATTTAGGTCGATATAGACAATAAATCCCAACTCATATAACCATTTTTGGTTCTCTAATTCCATAATGGGATTGCCTTTAACATCTAAGAAGGCTTTCACTTCACATTTCAGTTCATAAAAGCTCTAAGCATGGGCGCTTTGCTTAGCCAGCGAGCCTCGCAATAGTTAATAAATCACCATAGTTCTCTTCAAGATCTTTCAAAAGGTCTTTAAATTCTCTGTTGTTCAATCCATTTTAATGAATCTAACACATTTTGTTACTATTTTCATCACATTATTCATTCTTAGATTTTATGCACGCATAGATAGGTGTTTAGTAATATATGATGTTGGTGGTAGACGTCTGAATGGAATCAAAAGTATGTATAACGAGAGTAAAGCGTGTGTGTAAAAATAAATGGAGTTGAAGGTGATTAGTTTAAAATTAATAGTGAAGTGAGGCAGATATGCGTTATGTCTGATTAGCTATTTAATTTGTATATGGATGGGATGGTAAAAGAATTAGAGGCAGGGGTAAGTCGGTAAGGTGTTAGAATGATGGAGAATTGAAGGGAGTAGAGGGTACCCTGCTTATTGTACGAGGGTGATTTGGTTTTGTGTTTTGAATCTGAAGAGATATTGAGAGGATTGGTAGAAGGGTTTGGCAGTGGATGTAAAAGGAAGGGTTTTACAGGGGATGTAAAAGGAGGGGGTTTGAAAGTAAATGTAGGTAAGAGTAAAGTTATGGTAATGAGTGAGGAGTGTCCACTGTGTAAAATCATATTAGATGGTGATCATCAACTGGAATAAGTATCTGAGTTTAAATATGTAGGTTATATGCTGAATGGAAAAGGAAAGGATGAAACAGGGTGTAGTAGGAAATTGTGAATGGAGGAAGGTGGCTGGCTGGTGCAATTAAATCCTTGATGATGTAAAGGACTAAGTCTTTGATTGAGTGGGCTGGGGTTTATGCATCAGGGTATGCTTGTTATCTTGGTTAATGTAAAGTAGTGAAACTATTCAATGGAATGAGAGGTATTGATCTAAAGTACATGTGTTCAGATGGACAATCTTGGGGGCATGTTAGGTGTGAAAAGAATTGATCAAATGGGAAATGAACGCATTAGGGAGTTGTGTGATGTGAAGAATGGCGTAAATTGAGACAGTAATGCGAGATTGTATTAAATGGTTTGGCATATGGAAAGGATATGAATGATGGTCGGTTGGTTAAGAGATTTTAGTGGTGAGTGTGTGGGAATCGACCGACTGGGAGACGAAGAAAAAGTGGATCGAGTCAGTAAAGGAATGTCTGAAGGAAAGGAAGGTGAATTTGTCAGAGGCGAAAAGAAAAGTGCGCAATTGGAGTGAATGGCGGGGTT
>JABUQX010040921.1:27500-40000 GCA_015478945.1 Trachelipus rathkii | reverse complement strand
AGAGTTGGTTGTTGACGACTGTGGATAGGAGGAAGATTCAGGCAGCGGAAATGAAACCTTTGAGAGCTATGATTGGGAAGTCAAGGAAAGATAGGGTAAGAAATAAGGTAATTAGAAAAAGAGTCGCTTTGCCCTCTTTTTAACAAAATCGACTCTTCTCATTTGAGGTGGTTGGGAAGCTTGGCGAGGATGGTGGAGGGAAGAATTGCAAGGGGATGTCGGGAGTGGATGTTGGATGGAAATAGATCTAGAGGAAGATCAAGAAAGAGATGGAAGAAAACCATAGAAGAGATCCTCATGAGATTTGACATACCAGACATCGAAGCTCTTCGTAAATTAGAAATTTTTAATGATAGAAGAAGATGGAGGAAAATACTTGCTCCCCTGACAGACGTATAGTCTACTTCTGGGAGCTGAAGAAAAAAAATTAATATATTCTGTTATCTATTATTTAAACTTTATATGTAAATGTGTTTGAAATAATGCTGTAAAAATGAGACCTTTTAAAATTCTTTTTTCATGAAGCATCTTTTTTTCAATGAATTTTTCGTACTTAGGACAAGTTTTATCATCTTAGAATGTTAAATAATGAAGAGGCTTATAGATTGATCTTCAAATTCATTCAATTGAATACTAATTGGTGTGATATCTGCTTGGTGCATTTGATAGACCTGTGAATACATGAACATATATGTCATTGACATTATACATTTTAATCTTGGGATAAATTTTATCATCTTAGTATGTTAAATAATGTAGATCTTTATAGAATGAGCTCTTTGGAGTACATGCAAGCGATTACTAATGGTTGTGATACTTATTTGGTAAATTTGATAGACGAAATAAGGTGATTGCAAATTCTTGACATAAAGAGAAATTTAATTCATCGTATACTCTCTACAATATTGCAGAATAACAGTATTTTATTACGGTACGATATTTTAACACAGTATTGCAGTATTTATATTGAGAAAATGGGAAGGCCCTCTTGGTTTCCTTAGGGATCCAATGTTGTCTCGAAATATGATTCATGAATTATATTTTTCAATAATACCTTGTCACAACAATTGTATCAACTTGAGAAGTGTTATTATTACTTTTAAATGCTAATTAAATGATCTATTATTATTATTATTATTATTATTATTATTATTATTATTATTATTATTATTATTATTATTATTATTATTATTATTATTATTATTATTATTATTATTATTATTATTATTATTATTATTATTATTATATTATTATTATTATTATTATTATTATTATTATTATTAATTTATTATTATTATTATTATTAATTACTCTACTCATTTTTTGAGGGGATTATCAGAAATTGCTAAAAAAAAATTAATTTGTTTTTAAATTTGAGGAGTAACGAAAACTTTTGTAGCTTTTCCTTTAAATTTTAATTTTAGTTTATATATACTATATTATATAATGATATATATATATTATATATAATATTTATATATATATATATATATATATATCATATATTAATATATTAGTGGTGTAGCAAAGCCAAACTCCTACGCTCCGCGTCGTGTACCCTGGCTTACGACTAACGGGAGCTCTTGGCTGGGAAAGGACAACCTAGCAAGCCGCTATCTGTGAAAGTGGGTTACTTGGCCGTTCTAGGAACGCTAATGTTGCGCCTCGAAACAGGACTAAGCCAGAGAATGATGACTCTGCTGCCCCTGGACATACGAATATAAGGACGTTACATATAGATATGGCGACCAATAAAAATGTGAGTACTCTTAGAGGTAAGGAGAAGCGAGGCTTTTGATTTGAATGAAGGGAGAGAAGACCTGGATAGTTATATTGGGAGTGTGCGAGAATAGATGGGAGGGAGAAGGAATTAAAATACTGCACGAAGATTATGTGATAATATAAAAGGGAATGTTGGAAGACACGGAGTGGCCGTAATGGTTAAACCTAGTATATATAAGAACGTGATAGAGACGATAACGATGAATGAGTAGATGATGGCAATCACAGTAAAAACTAAAGGCGAAACGCTGAACATATTACAAACATATGCCCCATACAGCGGAAGACCTACAGTGGAGAAGGAGTGGTACAGAGAAGAGGTACAGAGATTATATGATTGAGTGAGAGGAGAGATAAAGGAGGTGATGGGAGGCTTAAATGCGCATGTGGGAACGAAAAGAGGTAGAAAAGAGCGAGTGATGGGTTGTTTTGGAGTGGGAGAAAGAAATGAGGAAGGAGAAGGGTTGATAGATCTCGCAATAAGAAATGGATTGGCTATTATGAACACCTACTATAATAAAGCATGAAGAGAGAGTAAAACGGGAACGGGATGGAGCTCTGAAGAAGGAAGATATACCGTAAAATAGATGATAGACTTGATACTTACCAACAACAAAAAGGTGTACATAAGTATCAAGAGCCTACCGAGTGTATCAATAGACTCTGGCCATATAATGGTGGTAGGTATATTGAGATGGAAAGAAAGAGATAAGACAAGAAAGATAATAAGAGATAAATACCAAATAGAAAAGTTGAAGGACGGGGAAATAAAACAGAGATTTACTGAAACCTTGAAGGAGGGGAGGAGACGGGTGGAAGACACTGGAGAGAAGTTAAACGAAAAGTGGAAAATTTTTAAAGAGAACGTGGGAATAGCGACACAGGGTGTGTTGGGTGTGAAGAAGGTTAGTAGAGGAAGGAAGAAAAGAACAGCATGGTGGAATGAAGAAGTAAAAACTGTCATATCTAATAAAAACAAGAAATATAGATTATGGATGAAGAAAAGAAATGAAGAAGATAGTCTAATATACGTAGAGGTCAAGAAAAATGATGAAAATATAAAGAAATGCTCTATGAAACAATCCTGGGAAAGAATTGGGACAGAGCTTGAGGAGAACAAGAAAAGTACAAGGAAATTAATATACTATTGGTAAAAGGCATACGAACAAAAACAGATCCGGAAACGTTCGTAATAATGAATAAGGAGGGAGATATACTGATAGAGGAGGGGAGGTGATGGAGAGATGAAGAAAGTATTTTGAGTTGTTGAATTGCTGGGATGTGGGAGAGGAGGTCGAGAGAGATGGGATGGAGAGGGAGGCAGAGAGAGGGCAAGAGGAGGAAATAACAATGGAAGAGGTGAAAGAGGCAGTAAAGATATTATATATAAAGAACAGGAAAAGCCCTGGCAACAGAACGGATTTAGTGGCCTGAACTCTATAAGACAGGAGAGAAGTGATAAATGATTGGGTAGCATATAATAAACGAGATATGGAGTATGAAAGAGCCGTTGCCGTGAGGATTTTGGGACAAGCAACAATATGCCCAAAAATGAAAGAAAAAGAGATAGAAGGAGTAAAGGAAGAATAGAGGGATAGCACTTTTAAAAGTAGCTAGCAAAATATATGAAAGTAATATTTTTTAGAGAAGATCGAAGATATCTATTGAATTTAAAACTAAACAAGACAGATTCAGACCTGGGCAGAAGCAATAACGGAGCCAATATCTAGCATGAAATATGTTTTGGTAGAAAAGACGATCGAGTTGAATAAGAAAGCTCATGTGGCCTTTTTGGAACTTGGAAAAAAGCATTTGATAGGATAAATAGAGATAATTGGTGCAAAATAGAAAAAAAGTTAGGGAAAGGTACTGAGAGAACGCAGAAGTATGATAACTCTAAAGCTGATAAGGACAAGTAAAGCAGCACACTTACCAACTTTCACAGAAGCTAAGATAATGAGGGGATTGTGGGATGAGAGATTGGTGTCATGGGTAGAGTACGGATGATGACAAGGAAGCGTTCTCTACAGCTCCGTTAGCTGGTTCAGTGAATATATATGGACTATGTTGAAGAGGATTTCGATAGATAGGGAAGAATGGGCGGATATTCACTATGCCTGTGGTGTTAGTTCTGTACGATGAACATGCCCTAATGAGGAGAGGGAGATGATCTTAGCAGGATATGTGATGACAAGATGGAATGACCAAATGAGAAGGTTTAGAGTATATAAAATATAGGGGGCACCAAAAAGCCAGAAATTATGAAAGTAGCTAGGGTGAAGGAGAATTTAAACATGAGAACAGAAGGAATTGCAAGAATTCAAATATTTGCGGGTGATTGTGGAAGGGGTTGGAGGAAATGAAGGTGATCTGAGGGAAAGAATGAAAAAATTTGCAAAAATGTTGATGCACTGTACCCATTACTAAAGAAGAAAGAAATACCTACAGGAGTGAAAATGATAATATATAAAACGGTATTGATACCGTTAATGATATATAGGGCTGAATGTTGGACCTTAAACACAGTGCAGAAGCGAATAATAGATGCAGCGGAGATGAGGGTACTGAGATTGATAGGAGGTTACCCTGAGAAATAGAAAAAGAAGTGAGGATATAAGGAGAGAATTGAGAATCAACTCGGTGAACGAACAAATATAAAAGAAGCAGCTAAGATGGTATAGACATGTGAAAAGAATGGAGGAGAGAGCGGAACCGAAAAGAATGCTGGAATGGAGGCCGGATGGCCGAAGACCGTCGGGAAGACCTAGAAAAAGATGGATGAATGCGGTGGAGGAAGCGATGAGTGACAGAAGAGAAACAACGATGGAAGAGGTGGAAGAGAACAGAATTTACGAAGACATGTGAGGGATCTGGGGAGCGTTCGGTAGCTGCGTCACCTGACGGACTTTGAAAAGTCTACCAGAGGGGATGTTGAAGGTGAATATATATATATATTAAGTTATATATATAGAGCAAAGAGTATATAGTATATATATATATATATATATATATATATATATATATGGTTATTGTTATTATATATATATATATATATACATATTATTATTATTACATATGTTAGTTATATATATATGTATATTAGTATATATATATATATATTTTATATATATATATATATATATATATATATATATATATATATATATATATATATATATATATATATATATATATATATATATATATATACATACATACATACATACATACATACACATACATTATTATTAATAGGTTCATTACATACACATACACATACATACATACATACATAACATATACATACACACTGCTGTCTTGAGGAGTAATAATTTCAAATAATTATACATTTATTGTGTGTTTGTTATTAATTAAATTGGTGATAATACTGTTAGCCACCGAGCATCGGAATTTTCCGCAGCGCACGGCAATGCACCAGATTGAGCGCATCACTCACCGCACTGCACCAAAAATTCATTTTTTTTAGCATCGCAAAGCACTTTTATATATTTAAAACGATACCACAGCGGTGCAATGAAATTAGGTGTCACACCTGACACATAATTTCATTGCACCACTCCGCACCACACCGCACCGCACCGCACTGAATCCTGTGCGTCAACCACCCATAGTGATAAAGTTCATTCTTTAAATCTGCTAATATCCGTGATCCTCAGTTTTCTGTCCCTTCTCCTCCGTTTTTCTGGTCACGTCACTCCTACCGATTACCCTGGGGGCTCTCTTTTCTTCTGAGAAAGTCTTCCTTCCCTGCTTCTGGTGGCTCCCGGGCTGTTGTCTCTGGTGTGTGATCATGGGCCACTTTGCAGCTACTTCCACGTGGGTGCGGGTAGCAGGTTAAACCGGTTTTTTGTTGGCCTTTCTCCGGGCCGCCTATTGTCGGGTCCGTACCTTGCCCTAAAACTGTGAGGAAGGCTGTCTGGCCCTTTGGGCATACTCATTGGGCTTCGCGTCTTATCCGTGTGGTGCACAGCTTTTATTTTCCATCTTCGGATTTGAACGCGGGGTTCTGGGGAGCTTTCCCGAGGCCATGCCCATGGCCCACCCTTCGTTGTGGGGTTTCTAGGTGGGAGGTGCTATGTTATGGGCCTGTGGTGGGGCGGTTACTGCGGTTACGCTCCCGGGATTTATGCTTATATTCATCGTTTGTGTTTATTTATTGCGGTGCAGATGTTTTATTACTGGAGTATTATTTATGGGAAAAGATAAAAAGAAGTTAAACGTTTTCAAGAAAGGCGGCAATCACCATCTGTCGGGCCCCCAACCCGGCCCCTCCCTGACCGTTCCCAGACCAGCGACCAGTAGGGCCTTTGATGCCCTTGTTGATGAAATGGTTGGTACTCCACCACTCAACCCAATAGTCCTCGATTGCGGAGCCGTTTCAAGGACAACCCCATCTAGACCAGGTGAGGCTGTTGTGGCCTCTCAGAATACCCTTGTCTCTCCGACCTTACGTCAGCCATCCCAAGGGCCCTTGCGTCAGCAGGGTCCCATTCCTAAACGCCAGAATAAATCTCCTACGACGATCGCTTTCTTGGACCCCCTTCCAGGGGTCTCAGGTCTTGATTCCTGCCCACTTTATTTTTATTTGCATTCGACGTCATCTCGTCCAGACTTCTGTAAGCCAGCTCATATCCTTGTGGCTGCTTTGGAAGCTGCTCTCATAATACTGAGCCAGGCTACGCCAATGAGGAACGGTTCTCTTGGTTCGTACTTGCTTCCCTATCACATCTTGCTTCCCTATCCCATCTGGGGAAGATTCCGTCATTTCTAAACCTGATTATGTTCGTAACACGTCGAGGGTACCATATATGCGCCGGAGTTTGTTCCGATGCTTCCATTGACATCTAACTCATTTACAGGCTCACAACGTGCCTATCACGACGTTTATCGTCTCTCCGTAGGATGCCTCCAGATAACGAACACTCGTCTTTTACATTACCTTCTCATGTGCCTTTCCTCAGTCTAAGGTAAAATTGGTTCTATACCATGACACGGTTCGCCTTATGTGCCTTCCCGAGAAGATGTTTAAAGTGCCATAAATTGGTCCCCCCAGAATTTGGTGGTCTCCCGCAGACATCTGTCGACCTGTGGCAGTTACTTTCGCACCCGAATGTGACAGAGATCCTCCATGTTGTCTACTGCAAGGGGCACACCCGGCCTTCTTAGTCCACTGCCCCTTTTTCGCCTTGGAGAAGGAGATCCTGGAGCAGTGCGCCATTCATAAATGACAGTCGAGAGGCTACCCGCCGGGCGAGGGAGAAGTGGTCATTTTCTTCTCTCATGCTGCGGCAGGTCCACTCCATCTGCGGTTGCTCTTCCGTTGGCTCATCGCCCCGTGGTTTTGTCCGGGGCTTGTTCCGCTTTTACGTTCAACCGTTCGCCTTCCGTGCCGGTTACCGGTTCCACTGTTTCGGTGGTTTTCTGTGGCTTGGAAATTGTCCTCCAATTCTCCGAATAGGTCCGCCGGCCCACTCGTCGTTCTTCGCCGACACCACGACTCTCTCTCATGCTCCTCTCCTTGTAGAGGTCCATGCAGCTCCAAAGGGGATATCTGTTTTGCGATAAGTTCCGCCTTCTGAGGGTCAGGATACGGCAAATGTCCATGTGCTGTGGAGCCTACCTGTACCGTCCTCCCGGAACGCCGCTTTGTTTGCCGGGGAACAACAGTCCTCTTAACGTTGCGAGTCCGTCCACGGGGGACTTTTCTGGGCCAGACATCCTTATCGCTTGTTATCGGGCCGCGGATTCTTGAAAGCAGAAGATTCGTCTGTACTGGGGGCTGTCTCTGTCTGCCTTAACGGGTCGCGCGCTCACCGCGTGGCCGATCTCGGACAGGTGGTCCGACCTCTGCCCGTTCTTTTTCTACTTACTCCGCCTAAGCCCCCTTCGCTTCTGCACTATTCGAGCGCAAGATTATCTAGAAACTTTTTCGGTACTGCCAGATTGGACATACTTTCAGACTACTTCTCTTCACGTAGGGAGGTGTAAGTGCTGCACTAGTTTGTCCCCTGAGAGCGAAGTCAGCGGAGGTATCGTGATATGACACGTCTGCCCGCTTCTGAAGTCTTCCTCGGGTGACGTGGCAACCGCTTCGATGTGATGTTGAGTGTTTGGGTTGGCTGCTGGTGATGCAGTAGGAATGTGGGAGTACTCCTTGTACCTGCCTCTTCCTCCACATTTTACTGGAGTTCGGATCGACGGACGCCTACTGGGCCCTCCAAACCCAATTCCCGTCCTGAATTTTTTTTTTTTTTTTTAAATTTTTTATTTTTTTTTTTTGTTATGAATAAGAATTAATCCGACCTCACCCCCCCATCTCTGATGCTTTATTGATGCCCCATAAGGAATTACCAATGACCCCCCCTCCCCTCGAAGCGAGCGGCCGCTTCCGACATAATTGATTACTATACTGACGGAACCCATACCTTTGTACTCTTGTGTCCTCTCATCCCGCGCACCATTCCTCCTTGTCATCTCTTCGCTCTTCCCCAACGCCTTTGTCGGGGCTCCTGGCAGACACACGCGTCCCTTCCGGCTTGCTCAAGAAGTCTGGGCGGGGTTGCGTCTCGGGGAGGGGATGTTCGCACTGTGGCGTGTGCTTCGGCGCGCTGTTGGGGCGCCCTCTCCTGATGTGCCCGGCACCCTCTGCGTAACACCGGGGGGTCCACACATTTCCTTGCTTGCGTGATTTCATCTCGCTCCGGGTTTGCAAAGGTTCTGTCGGTGGGTCGTTCCGACGGGCTCACTGGACGAACGCTTCGCTTTATCTCTGAGCCTGCCCCTACCCAACCACCTCGTGACATTAACTTGTTGAACCGGCATCGTCGCTGCACACATGCTTCTTTTCTTAACTCGTTTTTATGGCCCGTTTCTCCAAAATGGACCTGGCGGGATCTTGCTCAACTCGCCGAGCTGAAACGAGCTTACTTGTCGCATCCTCCGCCTTGGCTGTTTGTTTCACAGGCGTTGCACCTTCGTGACCGTTCCCTTTTGCAACCCCTTCGGTCTCGGACCTTCATTTCCTGATCGTGGCCCAAGCGCCAAACGAGGTGGGGCGCGATCTGCTTTCCAACGCGTCTGTCCAAATTTACTCCTTCCACCTCTCTTACCTCGCTGATGCGTGGCGGCTCGTCTCCTCTATTGGCCGTGCGCGAGCTACAGCTGTTGCTTCGTGTACTAGATGCCAGCTGTAATACAAGAGGAAACTCGTCGATTTACCGTGTCTCGCCACAGGCCATGTTGTCTCGGTGCTTTAACTCCGCATCTTTAGTTGGGGACTGATGAGAAACTCATGGGTAATCGTCCACATCCAATGCGAAATGGTGTATCGAGGTATTTTGCAGGATTTTTCTTTGGGATGTTTCAACACAGGCCTTCCCACCTTTGAACGTTTTTGCATACAGGCACTTCTTCTGTGTGCGTCTCGTGGTTCCATCTCGTCTTTAAGATCGTTTTGGGTGGGAAAAGGTCGTCTTTCTGTGGTAGTGACACTACTCCTATCGTGATACCTCCTTCGCCCCAGTCGCAGCTCCCCTTATTCGGCTGGAGCTATGACAGGGAGACTGTCCTCCTTTTACCAGGCCACTTACTTTCCCATCTTTCTGAACTACCCTGTTACCGTCGCCGGCGGATGCTCAATTACTTTCAGGAAGTTTTTCGAGGCGGCACGGAGCATAATACCCACGTTTTGATCACTTGGAGACCCGGAAATACAACCCACATAGGTGGGACCAGGAGGGGTGCTGGCTACTATAATCCGTGAAAAGCGTAAGTTTATAAGTCTCTGTTGAATAGACTGACCTACTTCCAACTTGATTCTGTTTTAAGCTTCGGCGGCCCGCTCCCGGCGTATTAATCGCCGTACGCGGAAACAGTTTTTTCGCCGAGATCTCCGTTAATTCTTCTACGCTGTTTCAATTCAGTCCATAACTTTCTACCTTACCATCTTGTAGAAAGCAAGAAAGAAATATTATCCTCGTTTGAAACGAGTCGCAATCCTTCTGATGGCGTATCTTGAGCCGGGGTTGTGGCGGACGAGTTGGGTTCATTTTCGTGCGTATCTGCGTCAGCGGCTCGCCGTTATACTGAACCATATATTCGTTTCTAGTCGCTTGCGGGTGGAGTTTCTGATTTTTCTGTCACTGATCACATGAACAGACTTCTCCATACAACCGGCTATTCACCAGGGCCGAGTTTCTAGACGCCCTCCAGCTTGGCTTGGATGGAGCGCCTGTCTCTGACGGCATCTCCTTTCGGATGCTTTGCCATGCCCATCCAGCGCCAGCCTTCCTTCTCGGCTTATACAATAGAATATGGGTGGAGGGGGTCTTCCCTCCTGTCTGGTCTACTGCATATATTGTCCCCATTTCCAAACCTGGGAAGGATCCGACTTCTTCCGCTAACCATCGCCTATTTCATTGACCTGCAATCTGTAAGCTCTGGAGAGATTGGTGGCTTCCGTTTGTTCCACGTTGAACAACTCCTGCATTTTTTGAACTATCTGTTTGGTTTCCTCAAATCGCTCTACTCAGGATTCCTCTCCGTCGGTTGGATTCACGACATTCGTGAGTCATTTGCTACTAACAATGGCCTTGACCTTTTCCTTTGACTTCGAAAAGTCGTATGATAGCACGTGCAAGATGGGGGTTTTCGAAAGCCTTCACTTTTTGGGCATCAGGAGGCAACTTCCCTTCTTCCTTCAGTTGTTGATGTGGCTCGTTCGTTTTCAGGTCCGTTTGTGGTGCAGCTGTGAGGCGTTTTGTCTGACGAAGGGGGTGCGCAGGGCAGTGTACTGAGGTATTGCTTTTCGCAGTAGGTTTCAACGGATTAGTCGATACCATCCCGAACTCGGAGCGCTGGTCCATCTATGTTGACGAACTTGTCCTGTACATCAGTGGAACAAAACTTCCTTGTATGGTGCGTCAACTTCATCTCGCCATCGATAAGGTTTGCTCGGGGTGTTCTGCACGGACTTTACATTCTCCACATCAAAAACTAAAGCCATGGTTTTGCTGGAAAATCGCCGTCGAAAAGGTCGAATACAATCACTTCCCATGTTACGCCTCTATGGCCCCCCATCCAATTGGACCTGACGGTGAGGTTCTTGGATCTGCTGCTCAATCAGCGCTTCACGCACCTCCCTCGCATTACTCATCTCAAAGCTAGCTGCTGCCGTTCCCTGGATCTCTTACGGCACCTCACCTTTAAGACTTGGGGTGCGATAGAAAGATCGAAACACCATGCTCTACCTTTATATCATGCTCTTACGAACTAAATTGAACTATGTTTGTGCCATCTATTGACAGTCCTTCCGGTAGTACCTCAATTTTTTTTACCCAATTCCGATCGAACGTTTGAGGATGGCCACATGAGCATTTTGTTCCCCACTGAGGGAAAGACGGCGGATACAGGAGTGATGCCCCTGTCCTGCGGAGGGAACAGCCCATGTGCTACTTATTCTTCCGTATTCAGGTTTCAACCTCACCGGCCTTCACATCCGAATAGAGCGAGTCCATCAAAACCCTCTTTATTGAACATTTGCTGGGGTTGTTCCTTTCATTCTCTCTTTTCTCGACCTTTCTCAGCGAGCGGTCATGCGCTATGATTTCAACTCTACCTATTCAAAGTGGGTTTATCCGCCTCCTGCTGCTGTTTCTATCGTGGTCCAATCTTTAACAAAGGCAGAAGAACAACCGGTACAGTTGAGGGATTCTTTTATATACCATATGGAAGCCCATAGCGACTCGATAGCAGTTTGCACTGATGGTTCCAAGACGGAAGAAAGAGTGAATATATATATATATATATATAATATATAGGCTATATTGGTATATATATATAATTATTATAATATATTAATATATATTATTATAATATATATAATATATATATTAATATTAATATATATAAGTATATTATAAATATATATACATATAATATTATAATATATATATATTTATATAATATATATATATATATATATTATATAAATATATATATATAATATTATATATAATATAATATAAATATATTAATTATATATTTATATAGTATATATATATATATAATAATATATAATATATAGGGCTCAATTGTTAGAGGCGATCAGCAGTCGCGCATGCAAAGCCCGGGTTCGATCCCTAGTTCCGGATCCTAGGTAGATATATCACCTAGGGAAGTTCCCTCCTATACAGATGAGGTGCAAACTTTCATATATATATAATATATTTAAATATATATGATAATATATATAATTATTATATATATTATATAATATTAATATATATAATATATTATATATATATATATATATATGGTATATAATATATTAATATATAATATTATTAATATATAATATTTATTATATATAAATAATATAAAATATATATTAATATATATATATATAATATAATATATTAATATAATAATATATATATATATATATATTATAATTAATATATAATTAAATTATATGTAATATATTTATATAATATTAAATTATAATATATATATATAATTAATATATATATATATTATATATATATTATATTATATTTAATATAATAATAATATATAAAAATATATATATATATATTAATTAATTTATATATAAAATATATATTATAATATATATATTAATTAATATATATATATATATATATATTAATAATTATATTATAATTTACATATATATATAT
>JABUQX010040921.1:15000-20000 GCA_015478945.1 Trachelipus rathkii | reverse complement strand
GGCATTTTGGCCCTTTAATTTGATCCTCAGTTTATTTTCCCCAACTTTAGGGGAATTCAGTAGGCCGCGATCTTTACACACATAAGGAGAGACTATTTTATATATTAAATATTATATATATATTATATTAATATATATATATTAGTATATATATATATATATAATTATATATATAACATAATGAAATTAAAATATTTCGCCGGACACCAGATATATATAGTAATTATATACAACAGAAAAAAATATTTTATATATATATATATTTTATATATAAATCTTTTCCTATAGGTTAATTAATATATATATATATATTATTTTATTAATATATTATATATTGTATATATATACTTATTGAAGAAAGAAAAAGAAGAAGAATGAAGAAGAAGAAGAAGAAGGCGAAATGGACATGATGAAGATAGAATAAGAAGAAGAAGAAGAAGAAAAAAAAGAGTTTCGGAAGTGATAAGAATACTCAGGAAAACCATTATAGTATTATTATAAAGAAAAGGGGATTTAGTTTAAGAAGAAGAAGAAGAAGAAGCCTGAAAGAGTTTTGTCAGAAGGAGTCGTGTTTATGATTTTTAGAAGAGAAGAATGATAACGGACTTCCCGGAAAGTCGAATCACTAAAAATAAGACCACGTGTATAATAGGTTTTACATCTGTTGTCTATGACTAGGACGACGTGACTAATATACACAACCTTTCATATTTATTGATTTTGAAACTGAAGGACTAACGTTTGTTAACGTTAACAGAACAAGGAACATTGATTTTCTAGAAATCTCTTGGAATTAAGTTTAATGTTCAAATGATTGAATAAACCACAGCCTTGCAAGTGTGAAATCTTTCCTGGGATTAAACAAGATATCGAAGTTAATCTCCTCCAAAGGATTTATGAATTGTGGCATATAAACTGAAAAAGGCATAACCTGTAAAGCTCGTGTGTCACTCTTGAAACTGTTTTTAAAAATTGTCACCATTTTGCTCTTAGTCCTTTCTTGACCAATGATCTAGAGAAAAATATCTTCAAGTTATCGAACTTGACTAATATATAATTCTGATATTGAAAAAAATACTGCTAATAAAAATAAAAATTCTACGTTCAAACTTGCAAACAAATGAAATTCTCTCTCTACTCCCTCTCTACTACTCTCTCTTCTCTCTCATCCTCTCGTCTCTCTCTTCTCCTCTCTCTATCTCTGCTCTCTCTCTCTCTCTCTCTCTCTCTCTCTCTCTCATCTCGATCTCGCCTCCGCTCTCCTCATCTCTCGTCTCTCATCCGCTCTCTCTACTCTCTCTCTCTCGTCTCTCTGTTTATGGTAACCATTATATATAGAATAGTGTATAGGGGAGTAATTTATTAATATAAATATTCACTATAGCATATAAGTAGATTATATAATAATACACAAATATAGTAAAGATGGTAAGATATATGATATAATATATTACTCATACTAGAAAACTAGTAATTATATATATATATATAAATATATATATACTATATTTGAGTATATATAAATGATAGTGGTACTAGATATATAGAAAGTAAAGGTATATTTATATTATTAGCACCGCTATAATATATAGTGATATACTCATATAGAATACTATATATATATATATATATATAAAGGTCTGATAGATAATAATATATATATATATTATATGTAATACTATTTGTTCAATCTCCTGTGTATGGATAATGTAAAGGTGTAACAAGTTTATGTAAGGAGTTGCGAAACATTCATACCCTCTAATCTTATACTCTCATTAACGAAAAACATGTAAATTATATTCATGTGCAGATTACACTGCATTGATTAATTTAAAAAAAAATTTATTTTAGTTCTTTACCACTTTCCTACTCGTTAAGGCACCGTGCCTCTGTTCTGCTTCCTTACTCTTTCCTTTCTAAAGATAACTAAAAACAGTAAAATTGCCTGTTCAGTTTACAGCTGAGGTTTTTGAAGGTGTGAGGTGTATATTTTCTATTTTAAAAGACCCTCAGGTCCTCCAGGGCACGAGGTATATAAGGTGCACGGAGTGGAGTGTGCGTGAAGTGCGTGCGGTTGTGGTATGCATAAGTGCAAATGTTGAGAGTACACCCCTACGTAAGCGGGAGGAAAGCGGGACATCATTACTCTCAAGTACACAACACACCATTAGGCATCTCTAAGGTTTTAGCGCTCTCGAGTGCGCTCCTGAGTGGCCAGAACACTTTCGTAAGCTCGCTGAGAGTGACGAAAGTTTTAAAATTTTGATCGAGATACGGCTCCTTACCCTGAGAAGTTGGCATTGAAACCGGGGATCGTTTGATAAGGCTCGAGTTAAGAAAGGTGTATGTGCACGAGGACAGCTTACAATTGATAATAATTTAGGTAATTGTTGTATTCCCATATTCCTCTCTGTAAATATATTTAAATTGATCAATTACCTTAATTGCCCGATTGGCAAGCACTATAAAACATTCCATCCAAAGTTACTTGTGAAAATAAACGTCTTGATCAATTATACCTTTCATTACTCCATATCTTTTTTAATTATATTATATAAATATAAATATACTATATTATATAATTATATATATATATATATATATATATATATATATATAGTATATATATATATATATATATATTATATAATATATATTATTAATATATATAATATATATATGGACATTTATAAGTGGTTATTAGGTTAGGTTAATTTAGGTTAAGTTTGATTAGGTTAGGTTAAGTTAGGTTAGGTTAGGTTAGATTAGGTTAGGTTACCCAAAATTTAATGTATTTACCCTAAAATTATTAAAATAACGATACATTAATTATTGATTTTCGCTGCCTGGATTCAACACTTATTAAATAGCTAAATATATAAATATATAGTATATATATATACCATATAATAGATATAATATAATATAAAATATATATAAAAAAGATATATATATAATATATAGTAATATATTTAATAAATATATATATAAGCTTATTATATATATATATATATATATTATACATATATATATATATATATATATTACTGTGTACGAATGTTAAATACGTAAAATCGAAGAAATTGCAAATTCGAAAAGTTTGCCTCTCTCGTCTTTCTGAGTCATTTGCAACAACACTTCATCACTTTTCTTTTCAGTTGATGAAATGCCAATTTCGTCCTGAAAGGGTTTCTAAGAGTTCAACCTTAAAAATACATAAACTACCTCAACCCTGAGAGACCAATTATATATATACAATAATATATTATATATACTAATATCTAATATATACTATATAGTATATCACTATATAATATACAATATATGACTATATAAAGATAATATATATATAAGTATATATATATAATATATAAGGTTCTAAGTGTAAATATATACACTATTATATGTAGAATAAGTATTATATATATTATAGTATGATGACTAATAATTTATTAATATATATTATAAGTACCTTATTTGTGCCGGTTATATATAATTATATATATTATATAATACTATATTATATTATATTATAGTATATACCGTTCTATATATATATTAATAATAAGTATATGTATATATGAGTATATATATATATATATTAATATAATATATATATATATATATATATATATTATATATTATATATAAAATCTCATCACCTTCTCCCACATAACTACTGGGTGGTGTCAGTTGGAGATCCGAAAATTTCAAATAGTTATGCTTTTCTGGGCTGTTCAGATATCTAAAACCTTTAAAGGAATGTTCCATACACTTACTCTCTCCCAAGTGACCCTGTCTCGTGTTAATCTTTTTCCTTTGTCTAAATTTATTGCCCTTTTCTAGTAACATCTCCTTTGCTCAATCAAGACATCTTCATTTGGGTTTGTCACATCTCTTAATGCCTATTACCTCGGACATAAAAGCTTTTTCAATCGTCTCCTATCATTTATTCTAAGTAGGTGTCTATACTTCAGAATTCCATTTAGTTCTTTTTACCAGGCTTGTTCCTAGTAGCACATACTACTTATTCTTATATTTCTGATCCTATTACTTCTCTTCACTTCATAGATATTTCTTAAGCCTTTCATTTCCATAACCCTAATTCCTCTTTTCAACTTTGAATTTAATGTCCAAGTTTCACCTCCATACAAAACAGTTTGAAAAAAAATACACAATCAGATTATTTCATTTTTACCTTTCTAGATAAAATTTCCATTTTCCATAATGCTCTAAAACTACTTAATAATCTTTCGCACTCCACACCCTATGGTCAATCTCTTTTTTTTCATCTATCCGGATGCTCCAACATCCATAATTAAGTACCTAAAAATTGTACCTTTTTTAGGCTTTCCTCAGTCACCTTTATTTTATCAAAACTCAAATTGAAAATTTTTTTCTTGGGCTTTGTACTAATCTTCATGACTTACCTTTAGTAGGATTACTTTTTAATCCTTTTAATATATATATATATATATATATAATTATTTTTTATAATTTAAAAATGTGTATGTATGTTTAAATTAATGATAGGGAATTTTAAATTTTAATATATATATATTATATATATATATATATATATATATATATATTATATATATATATAAAAGATGAGAGGAGAGAGAGAGGAGAGGAGAGAGAGAGAGAGAGAGAGAGAGAGAGAGAGAGAGAGAGAGAGAGAGAGAGATTGTAAAAAAAAGGTTTTTAAAAACTTTTTTTTTGTTTTCTTTTTCTTTTTACATAATTGTATATTATTATACTAATTTACAATGTTTTTTATTTTTTGGAGAAATTCTCTTTACTAATAATCTTGAGAATAGATTTGGTCCCTATAATTGTACTGAAATAAATAACTAGTTTAAGGTAGTGGGCAGGCATGTAAGTTTGCGTACTATAGAGTTCTTCAAATTTTTCCCCCTCCAAAATTAACCAAATTTCTAAATATTTATCGTTAAAATTTGATGTTAATGTTTTGAAATAACAATGTTTGTAAAATAATT
>JABUQX010040920.1:22500-34445 GCA_015478945.1 Trachelipus rathkii | reverse complement strand
GGGCCTAGGTTAAAATGTGAAGCCTAAGTACTGCTTTACGAGTTTCTAATATTAATAAGTTATATCTGCCAATATGTTTGGTTTTTTAAAAATAAACCATAAGAAAAGATTGAATTTTGTTTTAAACAAAAAAAAATTAAACATATTAACATAATTTGATTTGATTTCAATGAAAAGAAACTCTTCCTATGATGATTTTTGACATGCAATTGAACTTGGAAGATCGAAATATTAAATTCATCAAGCCTATAGTGAAACAAAAACAAGTTTAAACAGTTGTATAACTAATAAAATATTAATTAAAGTCACAATGTCATATTGTCAATTGTATATTATATTAATATACTTAAAAATACTTAAAATTAGTACACACTACACGATCAAAATAAAAGTAGCACTTGCATACAGATTCTACAGATTTTTAGATACCTTGGTCAAAATTGGAAGCCTTGCCAATAGAAAAGAAGACCCCGTATCCTCTATGACGTTGACGATTTTTGATCGAGATTTTACATTAACATAGGCCTGTTCATGCGGTTAACTTTATAGCATATAGTATATTACAACATTAAAATTGTAGAAATACTCCTATCCTTTAGATGGATACAACAATTAATCTTTAGGTTTATTTGAAAGAAATTCTATTTTACCTGTAATGATATAGCTGAAGCTAATATATTTATTGTATGATATTTGAGGGTGGAGGGGATTATACATATTAGAGGAGGGAATTTAAAATATATATAAAAGATTGCATAAAGAATCAGATGAGGCATTTCCTTAATTCTTCTCCTCAGTGACAAGAAAAGTAATCAAGAAAATATTTTTAAGGTAGATGTAGCAGCGGGAACTGTACTTTCACACTCTAAGATTACTAAACTAAGTAGTCAACTGCATTGTATGACAATGCATTAAACCTAACAATTTCTCATAGTTGTATCTCACAAAACTACTACTATTAGTTAATATATACTAACAATGGCATGCGTGTTATCCTCTTTCGACAGAACATAAGATAGAAATACTAGTCAATAAATTGATTAATATAACGAAATATCTGTATTAAAAAATCTTAGCGTTTTTAACTCCTCAACTAAAATAATCAGAACATGTAAAACACTGTACCAACTTTATCAAAAAAGAATGTGGTTATTATTTATATTCTATGTATGTGGAAAAACATGCGGGCTCCTCTCACAAGTTCTTCATACTAAATACCAATGCGTATTAAGTATTCAAAGAGACGGGTGTCCACTGATCGAATACAAGAGTTTCTTCTGTTTTCTGGGATTATGAAGAGTTCCTTATTCAGATCTTGTCCTGTTCCTCATACAATCTTCTCATCTCAAGCATCTCACATTATCTTTAGACGGTAAAACACTTGACTTTTCAGCGTTTCCAAAACAATTTCTACTATCCCACTTGTTTGACACTCTCTATGGTGGTTTACATAATTGAAATTTTCATAAATCTACCTCCAAAAATCATTAAATACTTGGCTTGAAACGGTTTATGGCTAAACCTATTAACACTTTTTATGCAGCATTTTTTAACGGAAATCAAAGTCACAAGGTTAACCTTGAATGCCGATGATAGTGTATTCAGTATTTCCGCTTTTATATCTCCTTCTTCTCTTCCAACTTCTCTCACTGCTCTGTTCTTTGTTTTGTTGTATTTTATTATGAGTAATAGAGAATGAATGGTAGCTGTGAAGTACGAGCCTGACACACTCTTTGTAAGTTCTAAAGCCTTCAATAAGAGGAGAGACGACATCAATAGGGTTGGTTACTAAGAATATTGATTTACACATTTTAAACTAATAAATATAGTCCGTGATAGAATTTGTTTTATATAGCTATGGTTGTGTTCAGGCAAATGTGAAAGAAAGGCAATAATAGGAGGGATTATATAAGTAAATTTACTGTGTAGGTAGTTTGGAAAGATGTTAACTCAAAATTTCGAAACCACATTTTACAGACGAGTGTCAAAACTCGGTAGTGAAGTTTAGGAAACGCTGAAAAGTTCAGGTGTTTACCACTAAGAAAGACACCTGAATGGAAAGATATACAGGACAATATGAATGAGGAACTCATTATAATCCCAGAAACAAAAGAAACTCTTGTATTCGATCAGTGGACTCTCTTAAACTATAATTGTAACTTGTAAGGCAGTTTCATACATAGAATACAATAAAAACATTCCTTTTTGATAAATGTGTACAGGTTTTATTTCTGAAGTGAGAGTAAAACGCCTAGATTTTTAATACATTTTGTAATTATGATCGTTTTTCTTTGTCTTCAAGGGAGTACAGCACCATTTTATATATAAACTAATAGAGTATGTGGTCAATGGAGAAATTGAAGTTAAGTGTTGATACAATGAGTGCTTTGTTAGTATCTTAGAGTGTGAAATACAGTTCCCCTCTACATCTACCTAAATTTTTGTACTTTTCTTGTCACTGAAGAATAATGGAGCTCAATATGTTTTATGCAATTAATTTTTTCCGCCTATCCCACCCAATCATACAAAAGATATTGAGCTTCACCAGTATCACCCTCTCTATTAATTTTCAATAAATAAGTTTCCATTCTCATAAGAAATAGTGATAAATCAAAATTTACGATATCATAAGTTCCGCCCAAATGACAGGCCTATGTAATGGTAAAATCTCGATCAAAAAAAAAATTCGTCACGTCATAGAGGATACGGGGTCTTCTTTTCTATTGGCAAGGCTTCCAATTTTGACCAAGGTATCTAAAAATCTGTAGAATCTGTATGCAAGTGCTACTTTTTTTTGATCGTGTAGTGTGTACTAATTTTAAGTATTTTTAAGTATATTAATATAATATACAATTAACATTGAGATTTAAATTAGTAGTTTATGAGTTATATTAGTATGTTTATATTATTGTTTAATTATATGTTTAATTAATTTAATATTTCGATCTTCCAAGTTCAATTGCATGTCAAAAATCATCATAGGAAGAGTTTCTTTTCATTGAAATCAAATCAAATTATGATAATATGTTTAATTTTTTTTTTGTTTTAAACAAAATTCACTCTAATTTTCTTATGGTTCTTATTTTAAAAAACCCAACATATTGGCAGATATACACTTATTATTTATTTAGGAAACTTCGTAAAAAGCCAGTACTTAGCTTCACATTTTTTAACCTGGCCCAGTTGGTGTTTCTGTTGATATTCTAATTAAGATGTATTGGAGGTATTATTATTAAATACTATGTTTAATTGCCTATTAGGATATATTATATATATATATATATATATAATATATTATTTATATTATATATACATTTAAACTTTCTTTAATACATCGCATGTATATATATATATGCAATAATATATATATATTTATAATTTATATAATATATAAATATAATATATATATTTAAATATCATTATTTTGTTTTATTTTGAAAATCACTTCCCATAGATCTAGGTTGATCTATTGCCAAAGTCCTGGAACAAAATCTGTTGTAAATCGCTAGAGAACATAACTCTTTGTTAGACAAAAAAAAACTTCTACCCGTATCAAAGTTCGTAAGAGTTTGACCAGATACGTAAATATTCTGCTTTCAAGTGTAAATATATTAAAAAATAAAATTAAAAGATATTCTTACCTTAAAATGTTGGGAAATGGATCAAAATTTTGGTGTTTCAGATGAGATCAAAATTAAGTATTAGTAATAGTAAGGTAGAAGGTCTTCAATGCCAATTTTAAAAAAAATCACAGCATAGATTCTCAAAAAAATAGTAATGAAGTATATAAAAAAAAACAAAAATGAGCAACATCTTTAGGAAAAAAGTTACAGCCTTTCTAAGTTTAGAAAAAATCCATTGGGCTTTTCTGATAATGCAACTAATTACTGATCGGAACACCATTTTATCACACTTAAAAGGCTTAGGCTACTAAATTGCAAAGACTATAGCCCAGCAGGTAATCATTACTCAAACTTTGACCAATTGGTTTAAAAGAACAATAGTTGCTATTCTACTTCTATATACTTTACAAAACCATCACAAGAAGAGGGGGGAGAGAGTCATTTTTTTATGCAAATCATAAAGGAAAAAATTTGTTGATATAACTTTTTTATTTTTCATATAGTTGGTAAGAAATTTTCAGAGCATATATTATATTGGGGAAAGAGTATTACCATTCTTTTTAATTACACTTAAAATTGTTTGCTTATACAAAAGCGTTTTGCTTACTAAGCAGTCACTTGTAAATAAAAAATCCATACAAATATATTTTTAAATAAAAAAAAGATTAAAACAAAATTTCAAAAAAGTGCATCATGCTCAATTATATATGATCAGAAAAAAATTAAACTTATTGGATAAATGAAAATTAAAATTGTGATTTTTTCATTTTTTAGTTGTCCAAAAAATGTTTTCTCAAATAATGGTAGCATATAACTTTTTTATTATTCATCCAATCAATCACTAGTAAATTTGCAGACCACCCATATGGTGAAGATAGTTTGTTTAGATAATTTTTTGGGTATACTGAACATATTGGCTATTATTGCTCATGAGAAAAATTTCAGAATTTGGTAATAGTTCGGAAAAGGGTAATCCTATGAGATATTAATTAATATTTTAGAAAACATAATTGATTATATATTCCCATCAAAAAAGCTTGATATGTCTTGTATATTAAAGAATGTGTTTGAAATCATGCAATCAATATTAAAAAAAAAAAACCCAAAAACTTTACTCTAGATATAAAACAATAGTCTTATACTGATTATATATACCCATTAGATTATAATATATATATGGATACTTATATATAATATATATATATATATAATAGTATATACATTATATTATATACTATATATATATATATATATAATATTAAATATATATATATAGTATATATTATATTTATATATACGAAGGAGAGGAAGAAGAGAGAGAGTTGTGGAATTACTCAACTCATTTCAGAAGTGGGATGTGAAAGATATTAGGAGAGGTGTTTTCTATTTAAAAAAAATTACTTTCAAATGAACTTTCATTAAAAAAATAAAAAATCCTACAGATATATATCTAGTTAAATGTATGACTATATATCAATATATATATTTATATTATAATTTATATATAATTATATATATATATATATCAATTATTCTGATAAACTATGCCTTCTCTTCTTGTAAGGTTTTTTTTAAAAATAAGGAAACACCTCTCCTAATATTCTTCACATCCCCCGCCCGACTTCTGAATGAGTTGAGATATTCACCAACTCTCTCTCCTCTCTCTCTCTCTATGAATCTCCTAAATCTCTCAATCTCTAATCTATATCTCTGCTTGTCTCTCTCTCTCTCTCTCTCTCTCTCTCTCTCTTCTCTCTTCTCTCTCTCTCTTCTTTCTCTCTTCTCTCTCTTTTCTCTCTTCTCTCTCTCTCTCTCCTCTCTCTCTCTCCTTTCTCTCATCTCTCTCTCTCTTCTCTCTCTCTCATCTCTCTCTCTCCTCTCTCTTCTCTCTCTCTCTCTCTCTCTCTCTCTCTCTCTCTCATCTCCTCTCTCTCTCCTCTCTCTCCCTCTCTCTCTCTCTCTCTCTCTCTCTCTCTCTCTCTCTCTCTCTCCTCTCTCTATCTCTCTCTTCTCTCTACTCTTCTCTCTCTCTCTCTCTCTCTCTTCTCTCTCTCTCTCCTCTCTCTCTCTCTCTTCTCTCTCTCCTTCTCTCTCTCTCTCCTCTCCTCTTCTCTCTTCTCTCTGTGCTCTCTCTCTCTCTCTCTCTCTCTCTCTCTCTCTTTCTCTCTCCTCTCTTCTCTCTCTGCTCTCTCTCTCTCTCTCTCTCTCTCCTCTCTCTCTACCTCTCTCCTTCTCTCTCCTCCTCTCTCTCCCTTCTCTCTCCTTTCTCTCTCCTCTTCCTTCTCTTCTCTCTCCTATCCTCCTCTTCTCCTTCTCTTCTCTCATCTCTCTCTTCTCTCCCTCTTCTTCCTTCCTCTTTATCTCTTCTCCTCTCTGTGCATCTTGTCCTCTCGTCTGCTACTCTACATCTCCCTCTACTCTTCCTTCAAATCATTTTTTCCTCTTCTTTCTCCTCTTATCATATATAATATATAGAGATAGAACAATATAAAACGCTATCAGCTATTCACTATAGTCTCTCATACCATTGCAATTACTGCCTTTCATCTCCGTTTGAAAAGTACAACATATATTACAAGAGACAATACCCATGCGCGCCCCTATGATTCCTCCCATGATGTCCAGAGTGGAACGCTGAACACACTGTCTTACTGCACTCGCTCAATCGAATTGAACTGAATTGGAACTATTCTTGAGCACGCATCAAACTATCAGTGGCTACTTTCTCTATCTTCTACCCTCTACCACCTCTACTTACATCTGGACTGAGCGGACACCGCGGGGAAGTTGTATATCACTTGGTGGCTGTGATGAAGGTGGCACGCTATACCAGTAGTGTGTCCCTAATATTTTGAGACTCATTTTGGGGCTTCTCGCTATTTCACTCTACTGTCATAACGTATGCCTTGCTTAAATACACATGCTACAATAAAAATTCTGGGCTGAATGTGTCTGTTAGGATTAAAAAATAAGTATCAAAATTTTCCAATTGTTACTTAAGCAATTGTCGGCAAAACAAAAATCTCTTTCTGAAGCACCCATTGGGACAAGTTGTTCATGTACATATGATCTACAGCTCCTGCCAATTCTAAATTCATAAATAATCTGTGTCCTACAATTCTCCGACTTTGGCCAGGAAGGTCATAAAGCCTATACACCAATTGGCCCTATCCACATATGATTTCTATTCTAAAAATCAAGGATAATCTAACCCACCACCGATTCAATATCTCGAATGGCATTATTTTAAAGTCAGTTATCTAGTAACAAATGAGTATTGCAATATTGGTAATTTTAAAGCACTAACAGTCGCTCACACCCACCACCCTCTCTTTCCTCTACGTTGGTTATAAATTAAGTGGAATATCCCTCTATTTCATATTCCCGAAAGCTAGTCATCCACTATAATTTGTATCAATTTAAACCCACATGCTACTCAAAGTTATGACAAATAATGTTAGATTCCTCTCATTTATGGTATAACTATAATCAGCATCATCTTTTTTTATTTTTTAAGGCTCATGAGCATTTGTTGTAAAAACATTTGATTACTTATATATCGCTATTTTATTTGCTATCATCTATTATTAAAAACCTGAATACCACTAGTATTATTTATACTCTCTTTTGTTTTATATCCAGATTTAAAGCCCATCCACCACCATCAACCATTTACTCTGTAAATAATCAAGTAAGTTAGGAGATACCCTTGGCAATCTACCAGTTAGAGATTACTTTAAGATTTGTTAGGTCTTTAGAAGTACCTGATAAGCATTGATCAATTATATATATATATAAATATATATATATATATACTACTCATACTATTATGATATATATAATATCCACTAATATATACTATTATATAATATATAGTAATATATCTAATATAATATTAATATATAGTCAATATAACAAATTATATATATTATCTAATATTAATATTATATATATATATAATAAACAACGTAATATACAACTAATGATATCCATATTACCAAATTTCAGAATCCATGTATGCAAGGGTTACCAACTCTTTCTGGAACGTTCAGGGGAAAAAATAGTTCAGGGAAATAGTCAGGGAAAACGTTTTAAGATATGCTGAAAATCAGTCAGGGAAATTCCAAAAAAAAGTCAGGGGAAATTTTTTAAAATTTTCAAAACCAAAATGAAAGAAATGATCCAATGGGACCAAGTTGCATATGTAATATCTTTGTTATTTTCCAGATTGATATAATTGTGGAAAAGAGATGTATTTCATAAGTGAATGAAAAGGATGGGCGAGGAATGACATTCCATAAATCTACTTCTATCTTGTTTCTTTCTATTTTTAGTTCACTATTACCTACTATTCTTCCTATTCTGTTCGTAGAGGTTGTTCCAAGTTTATCCTTTCTTGATTGAAGTTGATTGGTGTATGGATGTGTTTAGACTGTATGACTTATGACTTTAATCTTTTTTTGTTTTCTTTTAGGGATTTAGACTTTTTGAATTTTTTTTTTTTGAGGTTTGACGAAATGATTTTGGATTTGTGCAGTTGAAGGTATTTATTATTATTTAATAAATGATTCAAAACCAAACAAACTAAATTTAACGACCAGTGGTTGGACGTCAAACAGTTGAACCCACAGTTTATCAGGTGGTTGGGTAAAGGACCTGATAGTTCCAAGGCATACAGTAAAGTACGTAAAAAGAACTTTGATCTATCTAACATGGGACGCCAAGTCGAAGTTTCACATTCAAGAGAGGGAAAACTGCCTTTTAATTTATCAAAACTCGGCAGACCAACCATCATTGAAAATTTTTTTCGTTATGTGTTCTAAAAATACAAATATTAGTGAAAGTGGTGTGCAAATAGATATATGGCATTCATCAACTT
The DNA here is from genome assembly GCA_015478945.1 of Trachelipus rathkii. Lineage (NCBI taxonomy): Eukaryota > Metazoa > Arthropoda > Malacostraca > Isopoda > Trachelipodidae > Trachelipus > Trachelipus rathkii. The sequence goes on along the minus strand of JABUQX010040920.1, from coordinate 25,943 downwards.
CTTAATCATACTCAATGGATTTGTAAATGGACCCTGAGTGATCTATAATAACCCAACCAAATCCAGTTTATCAATCAGTTTCATCTTTTTTTTGCATTAAAAATGATGTTACAAGATCTGAATACTATGGGCATTAAAGGCGGTGGATGATAAAATGTTCTTTAGGACTCGTGTGCATGAATATAGGGGAACATTTAAATTAATGTTTCCAGATTGTGCGATTAGCTTCCAATTTTCTTAAAGATGGGGTCAGATTGTAAGTAAAATTATATATATAATAGTATTAATATAATTATATATATATATATATAATATATAATACTATATATATATATATATATATATATATATATATCTATATATATATATATTATATATATATATATATATATATATATATATATTATATATATTATACTTGATATATATATATACCATATATTTATATTATTATATATATATATATATATATATATAATTATATATATATATATATATATATATATATATATATATATATTATATTATATATATTATATATAATATTATATATATATTATATATATATAGTGATAGTACGCTGGGCAAATGCCCAGTGGGCAGACATTTATAAAATGGGCATTTGTATCCAGGCATTTTGCCCATTTCATAAATGCCCGCTAAAAACTGAGGCATTTATAAAATTGATCAGATAAAGATATGAATTAATTGACAGCATTTGAAAAAACAAAACGATATCAAAATCATTAGTTATTTCATTTCGCATTTGTATTTAGGTATTGTATTTGTATATTATATTCGTCTTCATACACCCACCTTCCTCCCCAAGATGAGGGGTAAAGTGCCAACATTGCACCAAAAGCAGAAAAAGTAGTAGAGAATATTGATGCAAGTCGAAAATTAAGCACAGCCATACCGTCCCCTTTATATACCTTTTAGTGAGAGCTAGTTACAGTCAGAAAATCCACCTTAGAGCTTCCCGGGACCGCGACAGACCCTCACCAGATCAGGCATCTCGTCAAAACATTAGAAAATTAGAAATAAAAAGACAGTTAAAGAAAGCCACATGGGCTTATTCAAAACTTTCCCAGTCAAACCCAAACAGAACAATCACCAAAACAACTGTTCATGCGAAATCCACCCAAAGCATTCCTAGGGCCTTGTTCAATAACTTCGCATAGTCATACACAAAGTCTTAAAACATGCTATGCAAATCCACAAAACTCCGTAGGGTTGTCAATACTTACATCAGCATACACAAAGTCTTTACAACTAAAAGAAAAAAAACTATAGCTAAAAGTACACGCCAACCACTCTACAAGCTTTAATAACTTTATAGTTAACATGCCAGGTTTTAACCTTAATAACTACTTGTAACTAAAAAAACCCGCTTAATTTGGCTTTACTTAAATATACTATATTGACCAAAACCATCCATTTATACTATCAGTCCTCTTATAAATGTTGCACTCGAGTTTTCTATCATCAAAACTCCTGTCAACAATTCCAAAATTTAACAACCCTGTCTGCTTGAATGAATTCTTTCTTACATCAAAGACTGGGCATTGCTTTTCTTTCTTAATTTCTACCTTGCCCCCTGGTCTCCCGTCGCATGCTCTACTAAGGAAAATGTAATTGGTTCTCGTAAATATAAATAGATGTTAAAATATTTTGAAATATATACTTGTATCATATCCCCATCCCCTCTGAGGAAAATTGCCTTTCTACAGAAAACATTCCTATCTTCAGCCTCTCCTCATAGCTCCTTATCCCTCAAACCCAGAATCACTTTTGTGTCTCTACATTTGCTCTCTCTCTCTAGCAACTAAGTCTTTAAATAAAGGATCCAAACTTGTGTGCACATTACTCTAATACTGGCCTAACATAACTATTATACAGTTCTTTCTATATAACTTCCTTGCCTTCTTGTAAAACATCATTACGGATTTATTATGCCCAGCAATCTTACTACGCTTTATTTTCTTGCTCCCCAAACAACTGATTAGCTACTTTCAAATTGCTGTTTATAATCTCACATCTAAATCTTTTTCTTGGTCCACCAAACCTCAAAGCCAATTCCCTTACATTCGTAGTAAAACTTTTATTTTGATGGTGAACCCTAGAGTGAAAGAAGACTCTACTTCATTAATCATTTGCCACTTATCTGGCCCACCAAAAAGTTTACGTCATAGATCATTTTGTAATACTTTTATTCAAATCCTTCACTATTCCCATATGAACGATAGCAACTCTTGGTATCATCTGCAAATTAGAAAACCTTACATACATTTAAGTCCTTGGTCTAAATCCATTTATAATATGGTAGTATGAGGAACGAATAGTTACCCAGCACTTGACCCTGATGGGACACCACTCTTCACTATTTCCCATGATTGACATGCCATTTAGTATGTATTACACACTGTTTTCTATCACACAAACCACTCTTTAATCCAGGTAGACATGTCCACCTTCACACCTATACCACAATGGCAATAACCTCTTCCGTCAGCTCTATTGCGGGGCACATTTTTACCCCCTCACAAAACCCAAGGGAAATTCATTCTTATTATGACACCTTTCTTTCTCGCCTCTTCCAAACTTCACAATTTCTTTCCTCTAGGTATTCCTTTAACTGACTCAATTCCACTTTTCCTTCGGTCTCCCCAGCCGGTCGATTCAAGGCACACTCACCACCATACATCGCTTAACCAACCGACTATCATCATCCCTTCTTCCTACACATGGCTCAATCCCATCCATCAAAGTAACTTTCGATTGTATCTCTCATTTTACCCCTTTTTTCACACCACACAACTCGCCTGAATATGGTTCATTTCTATTTTATCAATTCTTCTCACAGCTAACACGCTCCTAAGATTGTTCCAATTTGAACACACTCGTACTTTGATCTACACCTCTGTATTCCGAAGATCATAGTCCTCATTGACGTTCATTTACCTATACTTTTAACACAAGGTAACAATATACCCTCATTGTAAGACCTAGCCATACTCAAGACTAGTCCCATTTTCACATCCACAAAAGATTTGAATTGCTTCCAGCCACCTTCCTGCCACTCCAACTTTTCTACTACAGTCTGCATCATCTGTTTCCCCTTTTCATCCAAATATATATTATTTGTGTAAATTCAGACAATTGTTCCAGCTGCTCACCACTTAACATAACTTCACACCGAGGGCTGTTCTCCACAACCATAACCTCTTACTCTTATTCTTACGATTATACCTCAAACCCCTCTTTTCACACACCGTATGGCAAATTCCTATACCTACATCTTTCTTAAAACTCTCAAATTTGCCACACAAACCAAGATCATTGCATATAACTTAGGTAGGGCAACCCTCCACTCTCATTCCATTCTTCCACAATTTCTAACACCATCCCCTTGGCCACCCCTACCTTTAATTCTTTCATAACAT
>JABUQX010040920.1:7500-17500 GCA_015478945.1 Trachelipus rathkii | reverse complement strand
ATAGGACACCTGAAAACATACTTGTCATCGCGCGTTGAATATTACGTCATCTCGTCTCAAAATCTTGGGGCGCTATCGCAAGTCCCTTTTACGTCTATATATATCGCCCTAGTTCGATCGAAGCTTGACTATGGCTGTGTAGTATATATTGTCAATCCTCCCCTACTCTCGTACACCTACTGGATTCCATACAAAACGAGGCGATCCGTATCTCCACTGGAGCCTTCCGATCGTCCCCCCGGGTAAGCCTTGAATTTGAAGCCAATGTGATGCCACTCTCTCTTCGAAGAGAGTACATCATGTGTACAATTTATCTTCGTTTTCAAACCCCAATACCGTCTGCTCTAACACCGATTCTGCAGGAAGTGCCTCAGAATCATAATTACTGGCCATTTGCGAACACGGTTCATAACATCCTTAAATTCCTTAACATCCCTTTACCAAAGGTGCTGCCTTTCTCAGACGATGAAGGATACACACCTTGGTTATTCCCCGCTCCCACCATTTGCTTGGCTCTAACCTCTCTTTCCAAATTTAGCCATTCTGCTGCCTTGTTAAAGGCATCATTCCTGTCTCAGTCCGTAGTTCATGATGAGTTTACTCCAGTATTTATTGATGGCTCTAAAACTGGGAACAGTGTGGGCGCATATGCTGTCTTTCCTGATCGCAACCTTTCCCACACCACACCCCTCATGCTTCAATTTTCCCAGCAGAATTAATGGCTATAATGATTGCGCTTTCTCAAATTCTAATCCTTAACAAAGATCACTCTTATGTCATTTATTCAGATTCGCTCAGCGCGCTACCGAGCGCTTAAAACCCTTTATTGCTAAAACACAATGGTATCTTGCTTTGGCAGCATTTCTTCGGCTGCTCTCATTCCCGCAAGAAACAAATTATTTTATGTTGGACCCCTTCTCATGTCAGGGGGTAACTGGCAATGAAATCGCTGACGAGAGGCCAAATGGCCACCTCTCTCATTTCGGAGTTTTTCCAGTACCTCCGGATGCCATTCGACAAGGGCTTACCTCGCATCAACCGATTGCTATACCTGTTTCTCCGACAAGGTTTCGATCTTATTGCAAGGAACGCTGGCGAATGATTCAGAGAGGAAGAAACTAGAAATATAGCCCGATCATGCGGGGAGTGGTCTTCCTCCCACGACGAAAAAAAGCCCCGGGGGGGCCCTTTAAACGCAGGTGTTACTAAGCACGTCTCCCGTATTGGCCACACCAACATCACTCACAGTCACTATATGTCACGAAACCCCCCTCCCATTTGCAAATTTTGCCGTAGTCATACCCCGCAATCTGTTCGCCATATCTTCATTGATTGTTCCCAGCTGGACCCTATTCGCCGCCGTCATTTTACTACTTTACGATCCATAACACCTTCCAAAAGATTATCCCATATCTTATCTGAATCTTCCCACTTTAGTAGTAACTCTATTTTCTTGTTTCTACAAGAAGTGAATATTCTTCATAATATTTGATTTTGTTACGTAATACTAGGACTTTATAATGCAAGGATGTACTTTTGTTTATTTTTTTTTTTTTAATTGATTGAATATTCATTTCTCTATTTAAATATTCATTTGACGTTTGGTGTTGATTTTTTCAACCCAGTGTGGCCGCTTTGTGAGCCGTGGTGGCTCCTGTACACTAACTCAAAAAAAAAACGTTGTGTGGCAAGAATAAAGGGGTAAATGAGAGAATAGATGAAAGTATATTGAGATGGTTTGGTCATGTGAAAAGGAAGGATGAGAGTCGGTTTGTTAAGGGGATGTATAGTGGCGAGTGTGTTGGGAACCGACCGGCTGGGAGACCGAAGAAAAAGTGGATTGAGTCAGTAAAGGAATGTCTGGAGAAGAGAAATGTGAGTTTGGCAGAGGCGAGAAGAAAGGTGTATAATAGGAGCGAATGGCGGGGGTTTGTGAGGGGGTATGGTTGTGGCCCACCTGGGCCAAGGGATGAATCCTTAGATTGACGATTTACCATAGTGATGGTCCGTCGTGGCCACATGAAGATCTAGGGTGGATTTTCTGACTGCGACGAGTTCACACTATTTAATGGTACAGAGGTGGAGGACAGGGTGGGCTTTCTTTTCGACTTTTGTCCTGTTCTTCTGTTGCTTTTCTTTTTTGATGCACGTCACGCACCTTACCCCCAGTCTTGGTGAGACAAAGGAGGATGAAGAATATATATATATATATATATATATATATATATATATATATATATATATATATATACTTAATATAATATTATATATTATATATATATCATTTTATATATATATATACTATATATATATATAGTATATTCTTCGCAGATATCTCAACAGATTCGACTAGCATTTCCATTCAGTGTTCCCCAGTATCTGACGGCGAAGTTCAATTTCCGATAAGAGAAGTTGGCACACAATGCTTTAATAACAACGACAGAACGCCAAGGAAGATTCGGCTAAAAAAATTGATCCATCAAAAAACTTGCCACAATAGGTATTTAAAGAAGAGAAATAAATTTTTACATTTAAAATTAAAGGAGAGAAAACTTCAAAAGAAAAGTGTAACCAAAAAAGATGTAATTGAGTTCTGCGGCAAACATTTACCTCTTTTCCTGACAGAACTGCTCAACTCCCAACTTAATAAAAAACAGAAGTGGACTGAAACAATGAAGAACTTATGCTTACCTTTATACCTGAAATCCCCGAAAGCTTATAAACTTCTTAGAAAAATGCTTAAATTACCGTCTGTTGACACCTTAGTCCGATTTCTTCGAGCATCTTCTGTAAACCCTGGTTTTCATCATCAGTTATTTCATAACATAAAGAACGTTGTTAAAAAATTGCAAGGAATGGATAGATGCGTGGTCTTACTAATGGATGAAATCCACCTTAAGAAAAATTTATTGTTTAAAGTTCGGGGCGAGTATATAGCTGGGTTTGAAGATTTTGGGAACGAACGGAGGAATTGCTTGCCAGCATCTTCAGCACTATGTTTTATGATAAGAGGTATCAGTGGGAATTTTCGCCAGCTAATTGGATACGTTTTTAGTTCTGGGCCTGTTAAATTAAACATTTTGAAGCCTTTGCTACATGAATGTCTTTTTAAATTGGATGAAATTGGGCTTAAAGTTGTGTGCATTACAACCGACCAAGCAAGCAATTTCTCCCTATTATTTAAAACTTTAGGAGTAACAAGCTGTAATGCCTTATTGCTTTTGTAGGATGTGCGAAGAATAAATTGTGAAAGTTTGAGAGTATAAATTGGTGTTTTTTGTGCATTTGGCCTCCCGCTTCTCGTGTTAGTGATCGTTCCTACTATTTGCTAAAATAAGTACACGAAATGTTGCCTTTAGTGTGCTGAATCTGCAATCTCAACGTAAATGAAAGGGGCATTGTAAAGAGAGTTGGAAATACATATGTGGCAGCTTATAATTTTAAAAATAAATGTGTCGGAAAATGTTTTTCCACTCGATGAGCCAGAAGTGGTAACGCGCAATTGCTCATTGTAAGATTAGGCATGTCCTCCATTGTGGTGTTGTTCTAAAATTGAAAGGTGTTGAAACTTGCTCTTCTCAGTATTTATTATAGTCGGTCTGTAATATAAGTGCTTTGGAATTTGATTTTCGGTTGCGGTGAGAGGGTACAGTTTTGTTATAATTTGATTAAATAATTAGTTTTGGTGTTGTCTGAACTGTTGTGAGGAATTTTTTGTGTTGTTTTAATAGAAATTGATCACGTTTGATTCTTTGATATTGTGTTTAATTCTTTCACGCCTTTTCCAAGAACAAGGGTAGTGCTACCTTTCCATGCAAGATTGAGTTTGAGTTTATGATGTTGTGGGAATGGTAGGCTTGTGAGAATGGGGATATTCGTTTTCTATATGAAAATGTGGATTCACGGTGAAGAGAGTATGATAGAGGATCAAGAATATGGTTAGTTGGTGGGTATTTGCAGCGATTTTTAGGTTGTGTTATTACAAGGTTATGTGGATTTGCAGTGCAAGTTTAATGGTGTTTATGTATATCTGTGTGAGTGTTGATTCTAAGATTGTGGTAGGGATTTGTTCTAGGAATTTATAAGTGGTGATGGGTTTGTCTGAGGATATATATTAGTGTGTTTTGCACTGGTGCTGTGCCAGGTATTTGGTTTGTCATTTTGAGTGTGCCGCTATGTGCAGATATGGTGTGTGTGTTTTTGTGGTTGCGTATTTTGATTGTATTGATGGAGCGTGCGGTTGGTGATAGGCGATAATCCAACATGTTGCTCAGGTTTGAGGCGTTTGTCGAGAGAGCAGGTGCCAATTAATTCTCTTGTCAGTATTTGCTGAATTCCAATAATGCTGTGAGGCGGACTAGAGACTGACGGACTCAAGTTTCTTTGGTTCTTTCAGCTATGGTTAATTGGCATGGTTTTTGATGAGTTCTTATGGTTGTGCATATTGTGTGGTGTTAGCTGGTCTATGTGTTGTTGGTTCGCAGTTTTTAGATGCATTCTTTCGTGTAGTTATATGTTTGTGACTTGTGGTCGTCTGTTGTTTTTTGGATCAGAACTAGATAGGTTGTGTTGGTAGGGAAGGTTTAAGGTTGCATGAGGGGTATTGGTGTTTGTTGTTGGGTAGCTTTTTGTGGTTTTTGGTTTGGTTTTGTCTCTGCGGTGCCATATTGGTTAGTATATATGTATGGTAGCTTTTTTGTGCATTGAAGGGTTTTAAATTAATAGTGTGTTTTCAGTGTGGTGAGCTCGTGGGTATACTTCTTATCATTGAATGTAAGTTTAGAGAATATATGTAGTGTTTTTTGTGCACTAGTGATCTGGTTGTGTTGAATCATATCAGGTATGAGGCATTGTTGAACTCGGTGGTGGTGGCTGTGTGATTCTGGTTGGTTTTAGTTTCGTTTTGTTTGTTCGTAAGGTAGATTAAGCTGTTTTGTTTGGTGGTTTGTGGTTGTGAAGAGAGTTTCTGGTTGTGCTAAGTTCGATGTATTTTGTGAGAGGGTAATGTTGTTGAATGTGTTTGTATGCCTGAACAATAATATAACAACTTACTTAGCAAATAAGTTAAAAGAGCTCAATTATAATTTTTGTTCACCAAGAGTAGAAAATTTTGCATTACGGAAATTTGTAAACATTAGGATATATTATAGCTTGAAGTTTTATAATGATATTAACTTTTCAAAAGTTTCTGATAAAACAAAGAAACTAAAGTTTTTTTTGAAGTAATAGAAATAAACTAATTATTATTATTATTATTATTATTATTATTATTATTATTATTATTAATAATATTTCTTTTATGATTGGTATCATTATTTTTATTATTATCATTCGTTATTTTTATTTTTACTATTATTATTATTATTTTTTTTATTATTTTAATTATTATTATTATTTTTATTATTATCATTATTATTATTATTATTATTATTATTATTATTAGTAGTAGTAGTAGTAGTAGTAGTATTATTAATTTAATATTATTATCTGTAGAGTAATTGATATATATGGTGAAATGTTGTCTTCATCGCTAATTTACGGTTTAGCTTTAGTTTTTAGTGTTATTATATTATTGTTATTAAGCATTTGCATTAGTTTTGTATTATTATTATTATTATATTATTATTATTATTATTATTATTATTATTAATTATTATAGTTATTTTTTTTATTATTACTTTTTACCTGCTATTAAATTAACTATTATTATTATTTATCATTATTATTATTATTATTATTATTAATTATTATTATTATTATATTTATTTTATTTATTCTTTTTATTATTATTATTATATTATTGATTATTATTAATTATTTATTATTAATTATTATTATTAATATTTTTATTGTTCGTATTATTATTATTATTCTATGATTAATATTAATTATTATTATAATTTTATGAATATGTTCATTAAACTTATTATAATAATTTAAATTTTTAATATTTATTAATTATTTTTATTTATTATTAATTATTATTAATTATTAAATTATTATTATTATTATTATTATTATTATTATTATTATTATTATTATTATTATTATTATTATTATTATTATTATTATTATTATTATTATTTTTTTTTATTAATTATTTATTAATTATTATTATTATTATTACTATTGTTTGGTCGCCTTCCTCAGCGTAGCCGGTCAATGCAATCTGGTTTTGGCCTCAACCCGTTCACAGTGGGTCTCTCCGCCTCCTGCTCTTTGCAGTGGGATCCAGTCTTTGAATAAGTCGGAGGCACACCCGGTGCGGTTGAGGGATTCCTTTGTGTCTCACGCGGAGGTCCATAGCGACTCTAAAGCGATTTACACCGATGGTTCAAAGACGGAGGAAGGGGTGGGAGCTTCAGCTGTGTTTCCGGACATCACTGTATCCCATACCCTTCCGCCCTATTTGTCTGTTTTTTTCAGCTGAACTAATAGCAATGTCCATGGCGGTGAACCGGATCAGTACCTTCGCCCGTGGTGGTAATTATACCATCTTTTCGGAATCTCGGAGCGCTCTACAGTCGTTGCTTGACCGGTCAACCCGTAACCCGTTGGTCTGTGCCATTCAACAGTCCCTCTGCTTGTTACCAGCGCAGCACTACAACATTGAGTTCTGTTGGGTTCCCTCCCATGTGTGTGTTCCTGGCCACGAACGGGCTGATGGGGAGGCCAAACAGGCGGCTGCACACAGGGTGTCGATTGACTGTTACCTTCCTACTGCTGTGCGCCTGGGCCATTTCCCTGCTACGGATTTCTCCATCTCTTTGCGTCGGGGCTTCCTCTCTGGCTGGCAGTCATGTTGGGCGGAGGATGCTCGTGACGCCAAACTTCGGAATGTCAAACCCGTCCTTGGCCGGTAGTCTTCATTTTCTCGGAAGAGTCGCCTCCTGGAGGTGGTCCTGGCTCGTTTGCGTCTTGGGTCATACAAATCTCACCCATGGATTTCTTATGTCGCGGGGGGGTTCTCCCGACCTGCCAATTTTGTTCCTCCAGTTTTCCTCTCACTGTAGTTCAGTTCATCTCTTGGTGGATTGCGTTGCCATCTCGACCCTTCGAAGCAAGTTCTTTCCTGACGTGCTAGCTATACCTCTTCAGCATCGGCTTCAGCACATCTTATCCGAATCATCTCATTTTCGTAGTGATCGTATTTTTGCCTTCCTCTTGGAACTGAACATCTTATATAAATCTAACCATTTCAGCCTTGTTCATCTTTCGTTTCGTTAGGGATTTCCCCTGTCGTTAGTTTGCTAACACGGTCTAGCCGCATTCTTGTGTGCTGTGGAGATCCCTGTACATCCACTCAAAAAAAAAAATTATTATTATTATTATTATTATTATTATTATTATTATTTAGAATTATTATTTTTATTGTTATTATTATTTATTATTATTATTACTATTATTATTACTTTTATTATTGTTATTATTGTAATTATTGTCAAATGTTTTTCTTATTACTATTATTTTGGGCTCAATGGATGAAAACGTCCCTTAGTAGCCCTTTTCTCATCTATTTATTATTTTGTATTAATATAAATATGTAAACACAACCATGTAATCTATTAGAGAGTTTAAAATATTTTTGATTTTGATTGATTATTATTATTATTATTATTATTACAAAATATTTTTGATTTTTTTCAATTTTTTTTTTATTATTATTCATTATTATTATTATTATTATTATTATTATTATTATTATTATTATTATTATTATTATTATACATAGTGTTGGGTTCCCTCCCATGTGGGTGTTCCTGGCAACGAACGGGTCGATGGGGAAGCCAAACAGGCGGCTGCACACACGGTGTCGAGTGCCCGTTACCTTCCTCCTTCTGTGCGCCTGGGTCATTTTCCTGCTACAGAATTCTCCATCTCTTTGCGTCGGGGCTTCCTCTCTGGCTGGTAGTCATGTGGGCGGAGGATGATGTGGCGACCAAACTTCGGAATGTCAACGCCGTCCATTGGCGGTAGTCTTCCAATTTTCCCTCGAGAGTCCTCCTAAGTGGAGGTGTGGTCGGGCTCGTTTTTGCGTCTTGGGTCATACAAATCTCACCATTTGGATTTCTTATGTCTTGGGGGGTGGGTTCTCCTGACCTGCCAATTTTGTTCCTTCCAGTTTTCCTCTCATCTGTAGTATCATGCTCGGTGGATGGTTTTGCCATCTCGCCCTTCGAAGCAAGTTCCTTTCCTGAGTGCTAGCTATACCTCTTCAAGCATCTGGCTTCAGCAATCTTGTCCGAATCATCCTCATTTTCGTAGTGATCGTATTTTTAACTTCCTCTTGGAACTGAACATCTTGTATAGAATCTAACCATCTCAGCCTTGTTCTCTTTTCGTTTCGTTAGGTGATTTCCCTTGTCGTTAGTTTGCTAACACGGTCTAGCCGCATTCTTGGTGTGCTGTGGAGATCCCTGTACTTCCACTCAAAAGAAAAAAATATATTATTATTATTATTATTATTATTATGTATTATTTTATTATTATTATTATATATATATAATTATATATATATATATATATAGATATATATATATATTATTATATATATTATATATATTATATATATATATAATATATATATATATAGTATATATATATATTATATATATATATATATATTATTTATTTATTTATTATTTTATTATTATTATTATCATTTTTTATGCTAACACTTTTTTACCGCTTGAGCGGGGTAGTTGTACGTACAGCCTCCCACCTACACCCCCCCTCATCTCGCCCCCACCCACTCCTTCCAACCCCACTCTATCCCTCGCCAACACCCTACCCTCCTCCTCCCTCATCCCTCCCTCCTCCAGCATCTCCTTTATTCCATCCATCTCCCCCTTCCTCTCCTTCCTATCCCCTCCGCCTCCCATACTCTCCTAACCACTCTCTGTTCCTCCATTCTCACCAGATGCCCATACCATCTTAACATTCCCTTCTCCGCTCTTCCCACCAACCCATTCCTCCACTCACATCTCTCCCTCACCACCCTATTCCTAATCCTCTCCCTTCTACTAATCCCACAAACCGCTCTCAACCCCTTCATCTCAAAATACTTCCAACTTCTTCCTGGACCTGGCATTCAACCCCCACGTTTCACACCCATACAACACCGCTGGTACACAAATTTTTTTCAAACATACTTATCTTAACTTTCTGTGATAAATCCCCCCCTTTCCATAATTCTCTCTCAGACCACTCAACGCTCTCATTCCTTCTCCTACTCTATGTTCTATCTCCTCCTTCATCCCTCCCCCTTACCCAAATCCATCCCTAAATATCTAAAAATCTTTACTTCTTCCAGAACTACACCCCCCACTCGAACCTCTAACCCCCCCCCCTCCTCACTTTCCTCCTCCTCAAACACTAACACTTTACTCTTACCAGGATTTATTTTAAGCCCCTTTTGTCCGCATATTCTCACAAACTCCCCCCCCAAATACTCCACCCTTCCGCGCTCTTCGCCACTAGGACAGTATCATCCGCAAACAGTATCATGTTCACTTCCCTTCTATCATTCCCATTTGTCAATTCCACCCCCCTCCCCTCCCTCACCATTCCTCTGCAAACACTCTCCATAAACAAATTGAATAGCCACGGCGACATTACACACCCCTGCCTCAGTCCTCTCGCCACCCCAAACATCTCACTCTCCCCTCCTAACACTCTCACACACATTCTACTATTCTTATAAAATGCCCTGATACCTTTACTTAATTTACCCCCCACTCCATTTTCCTCCAACACCCTCCACAATTCACCTCTTTTCACTCTATCATATGCTTTCTCTAAATCTAAAAAACACCCATACACTTTCCCTTTCCTTTCTATACTTTTCTCCACAAGCATCTTTAGTGTAAACACTTGGTCCACACACCCTCTTCCCTCCCTAAATCCTCCTTGTTCTTCCCCCATTCTTCCCTCCGTTAACCCTCTCACTCTCTCAATCAGTATTCTACCATACACTTTCCCTACCACACTTAAAAGACAT